>UFQX01000254.1:0-189842 GCA_900497675.1 Arapaima gigas
TTTTTTTTTTTTTTTTTTTTTTTTTTTTTTTTTTAATTACAGCACACAGTACAATACTGTATGGTTTTATTTGGGATTAATTTAGAATTTTATTTGCATTTTGACTTTTATTGATGGCTAAATTTCAAGTAAAAATTATTCATAACAAAAGCTTCCATTTCTATACTGATATTTAGGCATTAATTATCAAGAGCCATTAGACCAAAAATTTGGATATAGAGTGTGAATAGCAATTAATCCTTGTATAAACAACAACAAAGCTAAGTCTGCCGTAACATTCAGCATTCACATTTCCCAAAGAATGCTTGCTTCGTGGTTTAGAAGACATTTAGTAAAAAGATCACATTACCTTTAATGCAAGAAGGAAAAGGAGAAGACCACCCCTCTGCTTCACAAACTAGCTTTGGGGTGCCAGTCATTAGATAACCATCTCTGCATTTATAGGTCACAAAACTTTTGTGTATATAAGGTGGAGGAGCTCCTTCTACCCGACGTGCATTGTCAATAACAGGATTAGGACAAGAGACAGCTGTAAGAAAAAACATTGTGGCATTAATACGTATTCTAGTCAGAGCCCATTTCACATGCTGTTACTTACTGTTATTACTCAAAGATAAAAAGACCCGTGTTACTTATATACTTTTTAAAGTTTTGACAAATTACTTAAGTACTGTATTGCTTAAAGAAAAAAGGAAATGTAAATGACAAATATAATTTACAAACTTTGGAATGTTCTATAGAAAAAAGTCCACCTGTTACATCACGCCAAGTCCCTCTTAAACCTGGACACACTACAGTATGTCAGCAGTGAATTAAAACCAAAGCTCATGAAAAGAAACATTGAAGACTAAACTGTAATGCGCTCAAAAGGCACTCACAGATAAAAACTCAAGCCTTGAGACACTATGGCATAGAGGAGTTAGCCACACCTCTGGATTAATGATGGCACTTAATCCAGAGTAGGAGATGACACGTGGGTGCAGCTAAAAAAGTTGCATGCATCGAGAGAGAAAAACTGAACTGTGATATCACAAGAAACCCAGTGATGTTGCTGTTTGTTGAGTAAAGTCCTTTTTGTGTTTTTTGAGTTTTAGTCCAGTTGCTTTGTTTGTAGTTAGTTTACTTGAGGCCACCTCTTGCCTGATCCCTCAATGAACCTAGCATTCAAGTGCCACATCAGTTATTACTGCAAAATAACTTGCACTACACTTCCAGATGCCATACAGCTTAATGTATCAAATGTTCAATGAGCACCACAAGAAACAAAGAACAACATTATTTAACAATACCCTAATATTTCCCAAAATGCATTGGCAGAAAAAAGATTAACATTTAAAATACCATACCTTGGCAAACCGGTGGTGGGTCATACGTTCCATTTTCCCTACACACAATCTGTGATTCACCAATAAGTGTGTACCTTGTATTACACTTATATTCTATGACATCATTATACTGATAAAATTCATTTATTGTCTTCGTAACCCTTTCACCATTTTCAATTTCAGGAGGGTCCCCACATTTCACCACTAGTGAAATAAAAAAAAAAAAAAAAAAAAAAAAAATAAAAAAAANAAAAAAAAAGAAAAAAACAATTAAAAAAAGTTTAAAAAAAAAAAAAAAAAAAAAAAAAAAAAAAGTGTTAATCCAAAAAAAAAAAAGCATTAAAAGTATGGGCCTCTTCAAATTCATGTCTCTCCAATTGATTTCTTGCAAAACATTTGAATTAAAAAATTACAGTCTATAAGCAAAGTAAACTAACCTTCACAGACAGGAGGTCTTCCACTCCATCCGCTATCTAAACACTGCAAATAGTTTCGGCCCACAATCATATAACTTATTAAAAAGAAAAAAGAAGAAAAAGCTTAAATTAACTTAATTTCACATACTTCTGCCATTGCCTCTTTATGTAGCATGACATGAAAATTTTACATTCCTGTTAAATTATTTTCTTCAACAAAAACATTAACGCTTTTTGGCAGGTTAGAGACAAATTTCTGTACTGTGAAAAAATGTTCTGAGGTATGTACAAATGTAATTTAAATATCAGAAGCATGGTACATCACATCCAAACACATGCATAGAGAACAAAGAAGAAAACCTCACAGACCACTACATAATGGTTTAGAGGCCCTAAGCAAACAAAGTACTCACCCTTTATTACAAGTAGCTTTGATTTTTGCACCAAACTCAATTCCTTCACTGATATTAAAGTATCCATTCTCCACTTCTCCAGGTGGCTCACAAGTTTTTTCTAGAAAAAGATGAAACAGAAAAATTTACAAAAAAGTTTTGTTTTTAAAAAAAGGGGAAAAAAGCATACATTTTATGGAAATTTATGTTCACTTTCGAGACATAATTATTACTTTGGCAAGTAAGTGACAAAACGCTCCAGACTCCATTGGTGCAATTAATGACACCTGATCCTGATTTTGTTGTATAGCCGACGGTGCACTGATACCGGGCAGTGGATCCCTCAGAGAAACTGTTCTTTAGGAGGTCCTCAGTAGATAGCACAACATTTCCCTTCACTTCAGGTTTAGAACACTGTGCTAAAAGACAGAAAAGGACTTTAATTTGAAATGGTCATATTAGTTAGTTTATATATATATTTATGTGCATCAGAGGGGTTCCCAACACTGTCTTGAACAAGAGCAATCCATTAGGTTTATGGAGAAAACATTTTACACCATTTAACAACAAGTAGAAACAGAGATAATACAAAACTAATAGAACTACATCCCTTCAGGACGAAGGCCGGCAACCCATAGTTAAAGTGCATTCCCATTTCCATACAACACATTACTATGGTTGCAGTACTGTTACTTACTTAAGTCTCCATCTTTAGTTTGCGCGATATCTGGGTAGATATCGCGCAAACTAATGGTTGTAACTGACAAAATTAGCTGGATTTACATAAATTGAAGCTGTTTCTGAAAGGCCCATTAAGCAGCGACCAGAGGCTGGACAAAATACACACAATGTGATATACAACTCAAACTTTACATTACTCAAATTTTTATTTAAAGGCAGAACTGATTATTCATAGTACATTGAATCCTAATCAGAAACAGTAAGTTATAAAAGTTGTCAGCAATATAATATACAAATTCCCACAGCAACACAAGGCAACCAAGAGCTTGAAAGAGCTGACACAATTTGCAGGTGCATCATTATAATAAAACAATTTATCTGATGGCTTTGTCCAAGGTGACACAGTATACAAAAAAATAAAATAAAAATCTACTTCACAATGATTCAACACATTAGATTATTTTATTACTATTTTCCTGTATCTGACACTTCTGACAAAAATTTCAGTCTTGTACAGTAAGCAGCATAACATCAGTTATCCATTTACACAGCACTGTGTTCCTATCACTTCACTTTGGGGTAACAGCAGTGGTGGATTTTGAAGTCCAGAAAGAGAACAACTAGAAAAGGCATGCCACCTGCTAGCGCAAATTTTTTTAATAAGGCAAACAGTATGTCATGAAGCAGAGCTGCTATCTGTAAGTCAGTTAAATAAAACCTTATCACTGGGTCAAAGAATGTGGAAGCGGTGCCCAAACTAAAAGAAACATGGTGCCTGAAAAACCTAAACACTGAATGTCGGCTTTATTGGCACAGAGGCTATAAACAGGCACAAAGCAGTTCTTTTTTGAAGAAAACAATACTCTGAAGAACATGGAGTTACCTGGCCAAAAGATCCAGCTGAACAAAGTTCAATAACATTAAGCCATCACTTGGGGGGCTGGAGGCAGTATAGCAGTTAGAACGTTCTCTTCACCCTAATCCGCAAGAGTCGTAAGTACTGTTGAGCCAGAGGGACTCAAGATGGCCCTTTGTGTGGTTTTCTCAGCAGGGAAGGGTACATAAGCTATTAGGTTTAGTTAGGCTTATCATTTAGGTTTACCGGTGCTTTTTACTGGTCTGTGGAAGGAACTGGCCAACTTTCAAAGCCACACCCATAAACTGTGAGCTATTAGTGGTACAAATATTGAGGAAGGTTTTAGTCAAAGGACGCCACTGTATAAATATGTACATCATTTTTGAGTAGCTTAATGTACAGGGACGGTCAGCAGCCTGGACAAAGAAAATAGTCAAAGATAACTAGACAGATATGAATTGGAAAACCTAAACTACTGAGCATCACTCAAATAATTAACATTGCACATCACTTTGGAAAAAAGCTTCTGTTAAAACAATAAAAGTAAGAAAAACAAATACAACAACAACAACAACAACAAGTCTATGAGGTCACGCCCAGCGAATATGTCGCACCCAGACCCGCACAATACGGGTGTCCGTTCGAGCTCGATAGTCTTACCTATGATAGAGGCCACCTTCATCCAGAGTAAGACAGCCCCGAGCGTCCACCTTGCCCCGGCGTTGCTGTCCCTCTCCTTCTGCTTCCTCAGCATGGCTGTAATGCCTGTTTGCTGGAAATCGCACGGGACTGTGTCACTGTCATCGGACTCACTGACAGCACCCAAGATAAAACCCATCCTGGGCCCCTCCGCCCTCCCCGAACCGGCGTGAGTCGATCGGCAACGTTTGGGAATCATTAAAAACCAAAATTTAAATTCAAGGCCGCGAGCTCAGTGACAAACGTACAGGGGCCCACAAGGGAATGTGTTCACTGAGTTTATCACAAATTTCGTACAGAGAGTAACAACTAAAATCAACCACCTTACCACGTAAGGAAGTTAAGTGATACAACTAGACAGCCAATAATAATGTCAGACTCTTCCATCTACAGTCCAGTATGTAAACATAGGGCTCTCACCGTTAGATGCGACTTACGAACTCGAAATGCTAGAACGCGCTCCTCCACCAGTCTCCCAACTTAACTGCGCAGGCACGTCTTCCCAGTCACTCTCCCCAATCGGGTGCGGCTTCCTGCGGAAATGGCGTCACTGAACCTCACCTTCCGATATTGCGTTCTTCTTTTTTGGAATTGTATTGACGGCGTCGTTAGTTCCATAAATTACAACATGTAGAGAACCGAATTAAACAATTTGACAACAATGCTAGCGGGGTTGCACTAAAGATAAAAGGGAGAAATGGAGATAGAAAACAAATAACACTACATCATAAATGTGATACGAAGCACAGTTCTGACTGGTTTTGGGCTTTTTGAGTTTTGGATTGTATTATTATATTGATACACCTCTTGTACAGCAGGAAGAGGTGCGAATACAAGTGTTCATTGAACCAAAAAAAATCCGACCGCACTTCCTCAGTTTGGCTCCAGGAGCAAATTAAGATCTGTTTGCTGGGGGACCTGCGCAGAAAACGCAACATGAACTTGTCAAACAGTTGCATTGCACAAAAAAAGTCATTGCACATCCGACTGCTCAAATGTAACGGGAAGGTATTTCACAACAGTTCTTTAACTAGTTCGGGAGAAAGAGCCGATTAGTTCTGTCAAATCCAGTTTTGTTGTACTTAGCTAAAGGAAATTAAAACAGAGGAAACAGTAGTTTGTTCCGGATGGTTGTTGATGGCGGGATCTGACTTTTGTAATAATGTTGAACTCCCCATGACCCTTTCTCGTTTATATACAATGATGTAATGAGGAAAGCCTTAGGATTACATTCGTCGTGTTATAAATGTTGAGAACAGACTGTGCAGTCCGAACTGTTACAGGGCTGATGGCTTTCAGTAAACACTGATAGCAAAAGCAATGATTTCATAACAGATTTAAAGGGTGTTCCTTCATTCTTTGGTGAACGGTTTCCCTTATTCAGTTCAAACCTCCCAAATTCCATTTATTGAAGTGTACTTCCCTTTGTCCTCCAGCCTTCTGAGGTTTAAAGATGATGTATTACAGAAATGCTTGCCTAGTAGAAGTGAGTAAACCCACACATGGTGTCAGGAAAGGAAGGAAAGCTGCTGCTTTACTCTGGTGTCATGGGACCAATAACACTACACTTTGCTGGCACATTGCTGGCATGTGACTGTTCTCCTGTGTTGGTGTCCATACCCTTGACCCAGGGAAACTGTTTCATTACACACAGAAACACAGTACCGACTCAACAAAAGTCCACAAAAATAGGTCCTGACATAAGCTGACCTGCATAGGCGTGTACATAAGGACACAAGGACATAAATAATATCATTGCTTTTTTTAAATCTGTGTTTCAGTTATGCTGAATGGCAAAAAAAGAGGAAAGCAGAAAAGTGAGAGAACTACATTGATCACTTTATTATGAACACCACTCTAATACCAGGTAGGACCCCTCTTTCTTCTTAGAACAGCCTGAATTCTTCATGGTATGGATTCAACAAGGTCCTAGAAATGTTCCTTAGAGATTCTGGTCCATGTTGACATGACTGCATCATGTAATTGCTGCACATTTTACAGATCTGGTGACAATGGCCGCTGAAGTACTGAACTCATTGTCATGGTCATGGAACCAGGTTGAGATGACTTGTGCTTTGTGACGCGGCACATTATCATGCTGGAAGTAGCCAGTAGAAGGTGGGTAAATTGTGGTTAATTTGTGGCTTTGGAATTCAGTCAATTATTATTGGGGGGGGGGCAAAGTGTGCCATTCACGACATCATTACCCCACCACCAACTGGAATTGTTGACTCAAATCAGGTTGGGATCCTTGGCTTCATGCTTTTTACACCGAATGTCTGATGTCAGTTTCTGTTCCGACACACAGATGGTGTGTCGCACACATCAGTGTGTCACAACAGAAATTGAGGTTCAGCAGACCAGGTTTCCAATTTTCAACTGTCAGAGCCAGTGGCCACTGTAGATTCAGCTTCCTGTTTTTGGCTAATAGGAGTGGAACCTGATGTGGTTTTCTGCTGTTGTAGCCCATGTAATTCAAGGTTTGACATGTTGTGTGTTCAGAGCTGCTTTTCTGTCCACCACCGTTGTAAAGAGTGGTTATCTGAGTTACTGTAGCCTTCCAGTCAGCTTGAACCAGTCTGGCCATTCTCTTCTGACCTCTCTCATCAACAAGGCATTTCCACCCACAAAACTGCTGCTCACTGGATTTTTTTTTCTCCACCATTCTGTGTCGACTCTCTAGACTGTTGTGTTGTTGTGAGGAGAGCAGCAGTTTCCCAAACCTCCCCGTCTGGCACCGGATGGGCAAAGCCACTTAGATCACACTGTTTACTGCATTCTCAAGTTTGATGTGTACACTGAAGTTCATGACCTGTGATTTTACACATTTCACTGCTGTCACATGATAAGCTGATTAGATATTTGCGTGAACGAGCAGGTGTGCAAGTGTTCCTAATAAAGTGGCGGGTTAGTGTACATATTGTGTTAAACATGTTTAAAGAGTTATTGTTTCACTGCTGTACAAGGTAGGCTTCACATTTATGCAGTTCTGTGTTCATATTCACTACAACATTCTGTTGTGTTTAGGGACGTTGTACTAATTTTGGTAGGAAATTGTAGACAGATCAGATCTAAACAGACCTCTAAACAGTGATCAGATGTATATTTAAGCATATATTACATCATTTCTCATTTGATACTGTCAGTTGTCATACAACTGATGCCAACTATTTGCAACCACATAGTATGCCTCTGGAATGTTTTATGGTCTACTTGTGCCCTTGAACTTGAAAAAGGTTTCAAGTGTCTGATTCAGCCCATCTATCTGGTTTCTGGTTGTCCTTGTTTTTTGCAAAGCATTACTCTTTTTTCCAGAGAATTCAGTCTTTGCATGATAACCTTATGACCCAGCAACAATTTTCAGTACCATATCATGATTACTAAACTCTTAGCATTTGTTTTTTACTTTCCATGATTATTAATGAATGGATTTTTATTTTTAGTGACCATTAACAAAGTTTCTTGGATATTAAGCTCAAAAAAGAAAACAGAAGCCTCTTCCTCCTCATGCTACACTCCATCAGGCAGCATGTGCCTCTGAGGTTCATAGAAATAGTTAGTCATCTCAGAACTTCTGTAGCTTGTTACAATAAATATATTTTACATGTCATTGAAAAGTCACCTTGGACCGGCACACATGTTTAAATGTTTATTTTAGAGAGCAGGATCAAATAATTCCCTAACAGCTCTGGAATGTAGATAAATTAAGCCCAGTCCCATATATATATGAGGGGTGATCAAAAAAGAATTTCACTCCATTCTCAGAACCAAAAAAATTCAGAGCAGTTTTTGATCAAGTCTTGTACATGTGCTGCTGTACTGTTCTTTTCTGCATAAAAACAGCAAAGCAGCTGCCTTCATAATGAGTGTTTCCCTTAAACAACTCTGTCCATCTGAAAAGGCTAACTTGCTCCAGTATGCACTCATTTACAGCACCTCAAGATTCCTTTCCTGTGGCCCTCATCCAAGTTCCATGGTGGTTGTATTCACCAAAGACACCAGAAGTCTGTTGTTCCTCCTTGTCATTCTCTTCGCCAGGCAGCTTCTGTTGCCAAGTCAGTTACTTACTTCTGAAGTTGTGCAGCTAAGCATATGTAAATTCACTCTTCAACGATACTGCCTGAAACAAGGCCATTCGTACTCTTTACAACTATTAAAAGTGTGTCTTGAAGGAGAAGAAGGCAGGAGCTGATATGAGTTATCAGAAGGCTGTAGAAGGTACTTTTCATAACTAACAGCTGATAAATGAACTTGCAGTTTGTTGCTTAGCAGAAAAGCTTGTGCAATAGCCTCTTGCGTATATTACCGATTCAGATGATTCTTTCAAAACCTGTTTGGAAATATTTCACAGCAGTACAGTTCTGCAGTTTTGATTCCACAGTTTTCAGCTTTGGCATCCCATCCAGGGTGTACCTTACTCATACCCTGTGCTTCTAGGATAAATTTGAGAACACATTCACTGGACAAGTGGCTATTGATATTTGATGGATGGACTTTCAGTGCTACATACAATTCAGCACAAAGAAAAAAAAAACAGCTCTGACTCATTGAAGTACTGTACTGCATTTTGTATGTAGTGGAAGGTAACGATACATATATATCACATGTATCATATGTTTTCTTAACTGTTCAGTCTCTTGTTGCTATGAGCAGTGCTGCAGAGGTCTGGCAAGCAGACTGAGCGTAAATACATGGAATCCAATAAGCAGGCAACTACAGGAACACATCTCTAATATGGAAGTGAGTTATTTCCTGTTTTCAAATAGGAAAATTCATCAGTTTCTTTAAATCAAATGTTGTTTCTATTTTCCAGTTAGGTTTTACCTCATGCTAAATATTCCAGTACCTCACCATAACTACAGGGTGCACAGTGTGTTCCATTATTACACTCATTCTCTCATCTGGGTGTAGTATATTATGTTGTTATGGGAAATGATTCAGAATGTTCGTGGTGAACAGTCAGAACACACCTACCAACCACAGCCATAAATAAAAGAGGGTGGTTTTGTGTACCAAAAAACTTGTACAGAAGATGACCAATAAACGCCTTGCTGTGTCCTGTTACTCAGCAGGATATGTCAGATTTAGGAAATGACGTAAGGGAGCACCAGACAGACTTGCAGTCCTCATTTAATTTTCTTCCAGAAATCACTTTGAAACCAAAACTCACAAAACAAAGTAGAAATTACCTCCAGGAAACAACTGTCCAGAATGAGAAGGAGTCAAAAGGGCCCAGAGCAAAACTGAGCACCTACATATTAGCTTTGCAGACTTATCCAAGTCTACCTTAAATTTCCTCTAGGAAATTTAAAGTTGACCCAGAGTACTGTTTTCTCCTGGAGGAGCCACTGCTTTACTTTTAACCTAATATTATTAATATGAAAAACTGAATTTTGTTGTTCAACCATATCTGACAGCTGAAACAGAGGTTCTTGAAGAATGTCTAAACATACATTCTTATAAGCTGGCTGGGTGTGATGGGCACAATGATTTATTTTATGACTGTCTGCTATAAATGTTATAAAACCTGTAACTTCACTTTAAAAATCATTTTCAATTTATCTTCAGGCTGAAATACTGTGTTGTTACTGCTAATAACAAGAAGATGTCTGATGCTATCTAATACTCAATGTCTCTCTCACCATAAACCTAATGTTGTGATTAGTCAAGCAGATGGAGCTCTACTTGAGAGTAAATATATCTTTCGGATAAACATTCTGGCTTTCAACTGGTTGTTTGCACAAAATGGCAGTGATGAAAGTGAGAACTGATAACAGATGGATGATAATTGTAGTTGGTGAAAACTGTTATTGCTTTTATTGATTTGGCAGGGGAAATTTGGAATTGTAGAGAACACTTCAAGAAAATAGGTTATTTATCAAATAATACACAACATGCAGACAATACATTTATTGCTATGGCCTTGAGCGGTGTAACATCCTGGTTATTTGTCAAAGTTAGTGTATTTGAATGATGAAACGTTATTTTTACTATTGCCACTACTGACAGTTATGACTGATTTTTATCTCACTTGTTTACCACTTAGCCAAGTCAGGGTTCCTATGGTTCCGGGTCTATTTGAGAATCAGAGGGCAAAGCTCCCAGGAGGGGATACCAGTCTGTCACAGGGTGATCACACACACTCACATACTGAAAACGTATTAAAGCCTTCTTGTTGGAGACCTGTTGTCCTGCCCGTGTGGCAGCCCCCATTCCAAAACAAGCCACAAATGATTACTGAATAAGATGAAGATCTCTCCCGACAAATAGATTCTCCTGCTGAGGAAAAATCTGAGGAAGTGTTCATGATCCCAGGGCATTGTGACCCCCACTCAGGGCCAGGACAACTTAATTTCCTGCCAAAGATATGCAATCCATTATCCTTTTATTCAGGTTTTACTGTCCTCAACAGAATAACCTTTCTTGGCTGCAACTACCAGCACTATTTTTCTATGTAGAAGCCTAGGAGAGGGGGCAGGCGCTGGCACTTGGACCCCTAGAGGTTTATTTTTCTCCCTCGCCTTATCCTGGCTGTGAGTTTTTTGAGTCCCTCTTCTCAGTAGCCAGCAGACTCTGGATATTATGCTTATACCTTGTATAGTTAATCTTATTAAATGCATAACCTCTATCTATAGCTTCTCTATATACCTGCTATATCTGTTCTGTTGTCTTATCCACTGTTCAGCGCTGAATCAGTGTGTGAGAAGAAGTGCTCTATAAAAATAAACCGAATGGAATTATCACAGTCTACTTCAGACTGAACGGAAAATATCACGACACGGCTAAACAACTCGCTTCACAACATTAAAGACAGAACTGGTCCTCCCAGACAACTCATAAGGCTAATTTATTTGTAATATTAAAACTTTCTTTAAAGTTGTACAGTTCCAGGCTGCATTTGGAGCTAAAAACTGTAGGTTATGTAAGTTTAATGTAACTACACCACAAATTTTAAATAATGTTTAGGATCATTAGTATCAAAGAAAGGTTACCTTGGGTACAGTCTTCTGTTGATACTAGCTGCCTCTAAAGTCATGAAGTCTGTAAAGGCTGATATGCTTTTGCACACACTATGTGATTCAGTGCTCCTCCCAGCATGTTGCCTCAGAGTGCTTAAGAGGCAAAACAAATAGTGTAAGTCCATACATGGAGTAGTTAACATGAGTAATAAAAACCAAGAGGCACTTTAAAAACTAATGTAGGAGAAAAGCCAGAAAGCAACTATGGTGAGAAAAAAAATTGAACACAATTACATGAGAAAAAATCTCTGAGGTTAAATTAATGGCCACTCCTTCACATGTTAACACTGTAAAATTATACTTTTGCATGTTTTGGAATATTATTTTTTAAGCTTCTCATTCACCATAGTGGTCCCCCAGCCCTCACCCATCTGGTTATTCTGTCCTGTCCAGTAGGTCATGGACAAACCATGCAGCTGGAAGTGCTTATAGATCTTATTCTGGAGAAGTTCACCCCAGAAATATCAGCACCTGAGGCTCTTGCAAAGTACAGCACAAACACGGAAAGAGCATGCAAACTGCCCTGACAGAACTGGCTTCCAACCCATGTCCGAACTCATAACATAGGAGATGTGGGGCCTCAAGCTTTAGCCATTATTTGCTTCTATTTATTTATTAAATTGACACTTTTCTGTTACTTACAATATTAAAATACTTTACCTGTTTAAAAAAAAAGTAATTACTGTACTGTCTTTCCTGGCAACAGTCTTCAAGAAAAAAATACACTTTTCACATCTATCTAATCTGCGTCATAAGTGTAATTACTTTAGTCCACATTATTAATATTTCAAATGCTCTCTACAATTGTAAATACCATAAAGTAGCTTGAGAATAACTGTCAGCAAGGGATTTCAGAAAGGATAAGGCAGAGATTCTTCACTCTGCTTATGGTTAATTCATGCAAAGCAGATAACAAAGAAAGGAAAAAAGACAGAACAGAACAGAATCTAAGACTTCAAAGGTCTTTGTAGATAAAGCGATAAGGATACAAACCAAATCATTTCTACCGGAACTTCTGCAGGTGGAAATTGGAATCATTTTTCTCAACAGTGGTCGCGGCCTAACATCACATTAAGCTGCTGGTCGAGTGGCTCACTTTTTGACTGGTTTTTAGGAAGACGACTTCTGAGGAGAAGCGTAGCCACTTCCACTTCCTCAGATCTAACAAAACCAGAAGTCCTTGTTGCATGTATTTTATGATCAGTGGTCTAGAGAAAAGTCTCCAGGGGTTAGACCAGTTACTGTCACTCTCAGTCCCCTTTTTGTGGCATTTTACTCTGTTAGTATGAAAATGACTGCTTTGATACTATGCTGTTAACCTCACTAAGAAAGAACAGGAGCAGAAGTGAACGGGAGCAATTTCTCAACACAGTGATGAGTCAGCTGTCCTTGAATAAAATTCTGTATGCTTCTGCCTGGAACTGAGTTAAAGTCCTTCGGTGTCACCAGCTAAACACTGCTGCTCCTTAATGAGGATGAGGACAGAGTCTCAACCTCTCTGGGATATTACTTTCAGTCAGATGTTGGATCTTTGAAGGCAGCTGCTAAAAAGGACAACAACGAAACTCTGAGCTGATATAAAGAAAAGATTATTAACCTTAACTAGCTCTGCCTTTTTGTCTGAACAAAAGACTTCTGTTTAGGAATATTTATGAATGATCACATCTTTACAATTTACAAAAAAACAAAAAATGCTATTTATTTCATTCATAAATTCAGAAAAAATACCTGCTAAATATGCCATACATTGACTGGCAGCTGTAGGATAATAGACGGTTGGATGGACAGACGTATGGGCGGGTGGACCGATGGATGGTTGGATGTCTAGTCCGTTATTTAAAATTTAAAGTAACACGACAATACACTTTCCTGCCAACAGAGGGCGGTCAAGATATATTATTGGAAAGGGTGAAAACGAGTGAAGAAATTAATTTTTGAGGCGCATCCATAGTGAATGAAAACCTTTTTTTTTTTTTTTTACAACAAACTACAAGGCGTAAGACGTTGCCTTTCACTCGCAATGGTGTTACTCCGTGCTGAGATACTTAGAGGCCTTTAAATACGGTAATACCCGGATTAGCGGTACAGATGCGTTTTTCACAAAAGAAGCGCTTGGCGATTCAGCGCTGAAAGAGGTCAGTGCGGTACAGCGCAGCTTGATGTATAAGTACAGCTTGAACACTGCGAATAATAGAAAATAGAGCAGTTACCCAATTTAATAATAGTGGAAAAACACAGAACACCTTGTATTTAACGGAAAGTAAATATTTTAAAAGCTTTTTTTAAAAATTAAAAACACATTATTATGATAAATTACTCAGAGGGTGAAACAGCGTTATAGGAGGTACCACTGTAGCTGGACCTGTGATAAAATAGAAATATCAATGAGTCCCACTGTTGCACATTCATTAAATCAGAAAACAGGATGAAGTGTGTTTTTCATGAGCAACTGTCATAAAATAAAAAAAAGCATTCAAACACCTCAATTAAAAATACATGACGAATTCACATTTTACATCCTGCTTGTGACCATTAGACACAGTTTTTCATGTTTAGCATTTTAGCAAACTGGAGCCACTTCTGTTTGTGGTTTTGCCACCGTGAAGCATCAAACAGCAGGTTGAAAAATGGCCCTGAACTGAACAAAGATGCGAGACAGAGTGAAAAACTGGGAAGAAAAATGGGAGGAATGATAGATCAGACAGTGAAGCAGTGGTTTTAACTTTTGTTCCAATCATGTTTTGCATTCAAATGGGAATAAGATAAATTCACAGTAGCCTCTCATGTCCTCAGACTCAGGGTCCTTCCTGCTTTGTGTTGTATGAAAATTAATAAATTACTCCTGTCACCATTCTCTAATGCATCTATTAAAAGCAAAGCATGTTAAAGTGAAGTATAACTTGAGACAAAACTATATTTTGTCAGCAGCTGTGAAAGCTTTATACTGTTAATTTTTTTTGGTTTGTTTGTTTTTGGTTATTGTTTTAATTGTGAAAACCATACATTTTTCAGGTAAAATTATTATGCATATAATGGATTTCTTTTAAATAACTTGTTTTATTACGCATTTTTAGCATCTCCTGGGAAATTCAATTAAATTTTTTTTTATAGAGCGCTTCTTCTCACACAGTAACTCAGGGTGCTGAACAGTAGATAAGGATAATGGAACAGAAAAGTATATAGTGAAGCTATAGATAAAGGTTAAGCCTCAATAAGAACAACTATACAGGGGATAAGTGCAAAACAGTAAGCCTGCCAGCAACTGAGGAGAAGAAAACAAAAAAACTCCCAACCAGGAGGCAAGGGAGAAAAATAAAGTTCTGGGGGTCCAAGTGGGTGCCCACCCCTCTGAGCTTCCACACATGGAAAATAGTGGCAGTAGTAACAGCTAACAAAGGTTATACTACTAAGGACAACATTGTGTAGGGCAGTGAAGCTGAATCAAGTGATCCTGAGGTGCAGTTGAGCTGGTTACATCATCAAGGCAGGGGGTCCTCAGCTTCCAGTAACATCTCACTACTGGTCTCATCTGGCCTCAGTGGTGGGGGTCAATAATCTGTGTTAGTGGTTCAAAGAAACTCAAACAGAACAAGTGGGGGGTTAGTACCTAATGACATTGAAGACAATATAACTAAACAGTGTAAAGGAGATGCAGAAGTGAAGGAGCAGGACTCAACAGTACTTATATCAGCAATGCCAAGGAAAAGAGAGGTGTTTTAAGTAATGATTCATCATACAGTGGCATTCATTTAATAATGCCAATCATTTCTGGGCTCTCACTATGCAACTGAAGCTGAGTTCCACAACACCAGGAGTCAGAGGACTTTGCTCAAGTCTGTCCTCAACACAGTTCCCCACTTACCCAGTTCTTTGCTTACACTGTGATTATTGCACGCTGTGATTTTCTTTCTCTACCAACCATTTGAATTTTATAAACAAGGTGCAAGATATCACTGAGCCAGCTTAAACTCCTCGTTGGATGTTACTGCATGGCATATGTATGCATTTAAACATAATACTTGCAGTATTATGAAAATAATCCAAATGATATCTGCTTTCTTTCTTTCTGTAACCAGTATAAGTGATGAAAAACATAGATAAAAAAATGCTTAACAAATCTCTCATGAGGAAAAAAGGCCCAAACTAACAAAATGCTATGAAAAAACTTCATAGCTTATGATTTTTGTAACCCTTTATAAGGGATGAAATAGTAAATTGTTATGTGAATGTGTCATTTGTTGTTGTGGCAAGTTGAAATGCTGTGTTTGAGGATGCTCACTGACTGCTGTTGTGTGCATGTGAAATATTGACGCTGTTAGTGCAGATTTCCTAGAACTGGTAGCTCCCAGGGGTGGCATGAGTACACTGAAATACATTCAAAAAAATTAAAAAGTGAGTTCTTGGAAATAGAAAGCAAAATGTTTTTCAGGAAACCAGCCATTTCACTTAATATTCTATGTCAGCAAAGTAATGATTATATTATGCTTTTGAAATGAATAACAACAAACAACAACCAAACTCCTGACAAAATGAGAGGTCTGAGAGACACATGTAATTTTATTCTGTCTGTTAACCATTAAGTGGTTTTATCATGTCAGCCGTGTATTTTTTTTTCCTTTGGGTAACCATTTATCAACAGATTTCATAGACAATCTGCAAAATTTCAAAGCAGATAGCAAAGATTTACTTAATATGCTTCTGAACATAAAATGATTTACACTGCCAAACAAGTTGCCGTGGTGTTATTTACTCGGGGAAGAAGTCAAGGAAAGGAAGGAAAGCACCCATAAAGGAAAGTAAGACTTACCTATCAGTAAAACTAATATTTCTCACTCCATACCTTGAAATAATTGAATAGAGCCAACAAATAGTGCACATCAGCAAAGCTGGAACATTTGGTTCTAAAGGGTAATGCATTATGCTGAATGGGCAGGATCCATTGTCACACTAGCAGATTGTTGAGTGTAGAGATTAGACGGAGAGCGGTATTAAATCAACATATCACTGGGTGGTGTGAGCAGAACGTCGAGCCCCATTAGCATATGACGGGATCACATCGGCAAGATACCGAGCTGCCTTGGCACATCATTGGTGGCACTGGAAGATCAGGGTGCTGAATTGGCAGATGACTGGGTGGCACTGGCAGAGTATTTGGAAGGTTTGCCCATGTCATGGTTTTGAAAGGGTGGAGCAATACTGAGCAAAGGATGAGGGGTAGCTGTCCCTTCTAGAATGATCTGGATGCCAGCAAAATAAGTAAAATAATTCAGAATCATCTCTGATTTCAGAAACTACCCCCTTTCTTGAATATACCTGTCTGTACTTGACATAGAGACCATAGGTCCTTCTCTCACCCAGTCACTTTCAGACCTCTGGGTGAATCCTAGCTCATTCCTAGTCTTGGGTAGCTTCCATGCCTTTGGCTGCCATGACAACAGGACTGCTGCCATGACAACTGAAGATCTTCATTGCTCACACACACGTCTGATGGGCTCACGTGGTCAGCCATGTTGTCTGCAGGGTCACAGAGGTCACATTGTGTCAGGCAGTTGAAAATCTGACCAGCTTTTCCAGATGTGAAACTGAAATAACTATTTGCACCCATAACAGCACAACAGCATGTAAGTAAGAATAAGAATAAGAACTTTGATGTCTCCATATGTTTTATGGTCAAAAAGTTTTAAGATTTGGTGCAGTAATTTTCTTTTTAAAATGATCTCTTTGGGCATAGTATTCCCAGCACCTTAAGACACAGTATTAAATAAATTATTTGGTTAAATAAATCATGTCATATAGTGTATTTGTCTTGTACTATATTTGTGTGGTCACAGTCAGCAAAACTGATGCTGGGAAGAGAAGTCAGCAACCTGGGGCTATGGCAGTTTTTGTAAAAGTGCAGTGATCTGGCCTTCTAAATTAAACAACATATGTAAATCTTTAAACAAGTCCTAAAGGGAGATACTTTAATTGCAGTCATATTTAAAGCATTATTTTAGTTACATGGTCCAAGTGACATCTGTTTATCTCAGAATCATGGAAACATCTCACATCTGTCAAATGCTAAAGGCAATATTAACATTACTGCAGTAGACTGCAGTGTTAAATGCTAACATTACATACTCCTGTCACCACTTAAAAACTTACACACATGATGCTATGGAGACAGAATCCTACTCAATAGTGATACTGCAGATTGCCCTGGAGAAAGGTTTGGGATAAATATATAGGTTAATAACAATTATATAATGCACCCACTCCTCATATAACAGGATTAATTTGTTCCACAAACTCACCCCATTAAGGCAAATTTCCCTAGTGAGAAGGCAACATTACTATTATTGTTTATTAAAAACCACACATAAAATATGTCACCTTAAATAAGTTACAGTAGGTCCCCTACTTATACACTTAATTGGGTCCGAGAGTTGGTTCATTATTCACAAATTTTGTTAGTTCATTGTGACATGGAGTGGGCCAGGGGTTTATCAGAAATTCTTCCACTTCTGTAATGTGCGCCAATGGTATTGGATCACGTGACTGTGTTCCAAGAATCGCATGCCTATATTGCTGTCTGTTGGTGAACTGCACTTCT
Organism: Arapaima gigas; assembly: GCA_900497675.1. Classification (NCBI taxonomy): domain Eukaryota; kingdom Metazoa; phylum Chordata; class Actinopteri; order Osteoglossiformes; family Osteoglossidae; genus Arapaima; species Arapaima gigas. Next base: position 17,981 of record UFQX01000254.1, read on the forward strand.
GTTGATTGAACTGTACATTGCTTTGGGGAAAAGTGTCTGAAAAATTAATAAATGTAATTTTTAAATATTTAATACCCTCTTTCTCTCCCACTGACAACCCCTCCCTCATGAGTTGAGACTTGGTGTACATGCTTCAGTGTTCTGAATGCCATGGCAAGAGTATTTATGGAAAGTTATAAATAACAAACACCCATAAAGAGCATTTACCCACTCCACCACATCCCAGAGTGTTTTTGCTCAAGTATGCCTTTCATCCTACACATCACATGAAATTCACTAATGTCCAACGCAAGTCTAATAAAAAGAAAGGAAACATAAAAAATAATCTAAAAATGTGTAAGTTGTACATCATTGACCTTGAAACACAAACAACTGAACATTGCATTGGAGATTTTACATGGAGGTGGAGAAAGGTTTTGGATATATAGGGGGCTTAACTGATGGCACAGAACTGATAGATAGAAAAATCATACGATCATCTAAAGCTTTTTTGTTTCCTTCTTGACTTTTTCTCCACTCTTTTGAAAAACTCAAGACACCGATTAGCATTTGTGATTACTGTCAACATCAGACACTGTGGTGGAAAATTTGAATTTTGTGCATGATTTGAACTGATATGCAGGTCACCTTTTTGAAAAAATACATACTAAATACTTTTCAAAAAAGTGTATTGTAAAAAAAAAAATACTCAAAAGTTCACAAGTCAGGGAATCACTATAACAGAACAAAAGGTTTTTATGCCTGACAATAACAAAATCAAAATATTTTATAATATTCCTAACAGAAATATTATTTGCAGTCTTTCATCAATTCATCATTGATAGCCACCAGTGCATAGCAGTGGTCCTAAATCAACTAATCAAACATATGATGTGAAACAAGGTAGACGATACACTGGAGAGACATTTTGACATTTTGGTTAACAAATGTTTATTAATATAAGAGCTAACTTCACAAGATCACTACATATTTCTCTCACTCTATAAAATGTGCAGACACTATTGTATCAACCCCTGGGGACCAGCAAGGACCCTCTCAATGAGCAAGTCTGCAAGATTATGCACATCTAACTTCACTCTGCTCAGCCTGTAAAAAAGAGGAACTCATTCCCTGTTATTGCTGAATTTCAACCACAGTTCTCGCTGCCTGCCTGAGTTTGCACTGCTCCCGGCTTCAACCTTGTGCTCCTTGTGTGTTCAACTTGCCTCCTTGTTTCTCCCCAGTCCACCACATCCCTAAACCTCTATGTCTTCCTGTTCTTCACATCCTCCAGTCATCAAGTTCCTGAATCTCCTGTTCGCACTCAAGCTCACCACTCTTTGTAGCACATAATCATCACTTTCTGCACTTATTCACTGTAAATAAATTCCTGCACTTGAGTTCACATAGTTACCAGTATCCGTGCAATTGACAACTATGCTGTTAGAAGACCTTCATTTGGCTGTGAAATTAAAGCTTTACTCACAACAGTGTAAGGGTATTCATGTTATACAAGCTGTTGCTACAAGCTACATGTCTGGAAGGGAGAGAATGATGCACAGCGTAAGAATCTTAACACTGGCTGTCTGGGAACCCAGGCTGAGACCTGGATCTGGTAAACCGTCATAGACTGTCAGTGATGAATTACTTCAGTTCAGGCAAACTCAATGCTAATGTTCCCTGACCTCTCCTGCTGGTTTAATTAACAAAGTTAATAATTACTACATGTTTATAAGGTTCCAGGTTAGAAACCAGCTCCCATGATACTCACTTTGAGAAAGGTACTTACCTTAACTTGGTCTGGTAAAAATGACCTAGGTATATAAATGGGGAAATAATATTAAGTAGCTTAATGTTATATCTTAAGAAATAAGTTGTAATGACAACGATAATAATAATAAAAATGATAAAAACAACAATAAAAAAAATGTTATATTCCAGGTATCAGTTTTGCATTAATTAGGGGTTTTATTGGTTCAAACTACGAAAGTGATAGAAGTAGGAAGTACTGTGGTTCAGTTGGGTTCCTTTGCATTAAGCATGAAGTTTCTGTAAACAGTTCAGTGAATTATATTTTTTTATGTTCCTAAGTGTTGACGAGTGCTTACATCATGCTTATTTTGTTGTTTTGTTGCGGAATGGCTGCTTTAAACCAATAACCAGGGGTGGAAGTCATCCATGTCATGAATTATCTATGTGGGATTGCCAGCACTATTGCATCTCCAAATGCAAGAATTATAATGACTGTGTACCAGACATAAATCCTGATTTACTAATTAATAACCATTTAGTAATGTAAAAGATATATAAGGGTATATATTTTCGCAAGTTGATGTAAAAATGTTTCATTGTACAAGTCCCTGTTACATGAGTGTACTCACAGTGCTTGACCTGCTTTGTTTTTTTTTTCTCCTTCTTCGTAAATCTGTACTTGTCCTGGTTTTATACTAATAAAAAAAATAAAAATTTTAATAGCAGTATGAAAAAACAGCAGTACTTCTCAAACGTTTAAATATGGTATTTTGGTAAAACTTTATTTTTAGTGCATGAACAGAATACCATGACCATGTTATTCACTTCCCCCCAACCTTAAACCATCTTCTGTAGAATTACATAAAAAAATAATGGCGCAATTTACAGATTTTTTTCCTAAATGATGACTCTGCAAGTATTTATAAAGGTGCTGTACAGTATGTAAACATTTACAACTACTACATGATGGCGTTAACACACATTATGTCTACTGAATCAAAGCAAAGGCCAAGTTGGTGTATACAGGAAGAGCAACAGAAAGGGAAACTTCAAACACCAGTGTAGAAGACTTGAGAAGACACTGATATACTGCAAAATGTTTTGATTGGGATTGATTATTAACAGTATGCTGTCAAAAAAGGCATACTGGCCCCTCACCTTACAAACACATTTGAGACCAGAAGTGTTCATAATTTGATTTGGTCACAAATTCAAAGTCACTATTATCACAAAGTTACAAAATGAATAACACTGGTATCCTCGGATTTATTTATTACTTTGGTTCAGTAAACAAAATATCTTTAAAATACTTTGAAAGACTTTTTACTTAATGTTTTTACTTAATATTTCTACTGAGCTCATGCTATATTAAATCTGAAACAATGAGAAAACAGAAATATGTTAGCTCTACAAACTCCTAGTCAGTATTGACTGCTGATCGATTTATCCTGTGTACATGTGTAACTTTTGCCATCTTGTTATTGAGCATCAATACAAAAGAAGTGACCTGAAGTAAAGCAGTCCCAATGCTCTAATTCTGAGAAAATTAAGTGGAGAAATTGGAAAACTATTTGTCTTCCAAAATTTGTAACAATCTCTTGTAACTTGAGAAGCCAGTGTATCCCATGTGAGAAGGCAGGTATACTTCCAGTGAAGATGATATGTAGAACACTCAGTCAGCTGTCCCAAAGTCTCATGATCTTTACCAAAAACTGACCTACTTTACACTAAGAAATAACAAAAAGCTGTAAAGAAGCTGGGACACCGTGTGAAATGACACAGCAACAGTGTGAATCAAGATTTACGACTGGAAGTATCCCATAACAATCTACATAGAAAAATATTTTAATTTATAATTTGTGTAATTTATATAAAATTTGAGAAGGCCATCAAATATGCTGTGTTACTTTGTTCAGTAAATCTCTTATGTAAACACTGGACTCGTTGGCTACATGTAATTTCTATAATTATTTCTTGTTACTTCTGTAACAAAAAGAGCACAATATATATTTCTACAGGCACGTGTCTTATAAGCAAGTATTAGTTATCTTTCCTAAAGCCAATGTATCCAAAGACACTGATTTTGACTGCATTTCAAAAGAACCATTTGCATGTCACTTCTGTTGTCTATGACTACATTTATGGACGAGATGCTAAATCACGGCCAATGGTTCCTAGAGCATTACTAGATGTTACAGTTCACCTCTGAACATTCCAGTGGAAGGGGAACTTGTGCCTCTTGTTGAAGTATTCTTCAGATTCAGTAACCAAAAATAAATCATTTAGATTGGCTTTAAATTGGACTGAAAATTAAGTGCTTTGTATCTGAACACAATTCATGCATGAATAATGCTTTTCTATGCATCATCTGAAGTCAGCGGTCAAACGACCTACACAAAACGTTGTGTATGAAATGCCTGAAAGAATCAGAATCAAAAGTTGGCCAAATGCTGTAGCTAAAAGCTGCTTTGGTGTTCATATTTTCAAGAAAGTGAAATTTGATGCGTGAAAAGCCCTTGTACTCTATGTCCTTCAACAGAGTCTCCTCTCCTAGCTGTGAAACTTCGAGAAGCCCAGTTTTCCTCTCTTGCCATTCCCTCTAAGACCTTGAATGGACAATGCCTGAAAAAAATATAGTGCATGCTACTGTCACGTCTGAAAACAAACTGGTCTGCTCTGTGTTGTGCAAAACTTCACAAGAGGGCTTAAGATATTTGCTAATGGTGAACATCTTTTGAAGGACAGTGTAAGGTCAGAATGAACCTTGGAACTTCACACCCAAACACAGAACAGCTCAGAATCAATGCATATATTTATGTTGATCTACATGTTTTCATAACTGAATAAATTAGACACAATTTATCATAAACTAGGTAAACAATATACTTATCCACAAGTCTCTGGTCTTTTATATATTTTGTAAATATATACATTTAAAAAAAATATTTCATGGAGTACCAAACAGTTTCTGATAGTACTGTTAAAAGGATTCCTGATAATGCCACTTGAACATTTTGACAATAAGATGTCAAATTTTATCAGGGTATTTATACAGTATAAGATTTTGAATTGAAGTCTGAATACACCATGTCAACCTTGTAAGATTACATTTATATAATATTTCTCAAAAACTAAACCATGTACATCAAATTTAGAGTTTGCCTCATATAATGAATACAGAAACGAATATGTATAAAATTAGGAGTAGTCCAGATTTGTTCTGCACTGGATTTTCCTGAATATAGCTTAAATGAAATACTGATTAGTGGGGAAATATATTAGTATAATATTAGGACAAAACTGCAGGGAATAAGAACAAAGTAATCAAAAAGCTTTAACAGAAGGACCTTTGTAGGGGGCTGTGCATATATGCAACATCTCAGATGAAGCAGTCAACTTATGTACCGGCAAAAATACTTCAAATAGATGTTCATCGAAATGACACTTTATGTCTGTTTGGCACCCCATTTTATATGTTTTCTTTCAAACTATAGTTTAAACAACAATCTAGAGATTAGACAAGACATGCACATTCAATTTGGAGTTAAACAAAAACAATAGACTGCAGAAGACAAAATCTCCTGGGTGTCGCAACGTGACACAGCCAAGGAAATTAATGCAACCTAACCTTGTTTGCATGCAACACATGAAACCCCTGAAAAAGCACACTGTGGAAATGAACAAAAGGAGAAAAGGGACTCAAACTTGAGTCGTCCGTTTCGGTGACGTAACAGTCACTGCTACCGTCTGTGACTGAGTTGCAGTCTGACAGAATGGTTGGGACTGGGGGGGGGGGGGGGGTNGGGGGGGGGGGGGGGGGGGGGGGGTGGGGGGGGGGGGGGGGGGGGGGGGGGGGGGGGGGTGTTTGTCTCCCAATGAGAAGCTGCTGCCTGCTATGTCCTAAAGAGGAGGTGCACTGCTACGCCTGGAACTTGTTTGATGTCACGTGTAAGGCAAACTTTCATACATGAGGAGAAAGCAGCGCACACCAATGTATACAAAAACAGATCCCCTTCTTCCACCTCCCCATCCAGGTTGGTGTAGAGCCATAAGCTTTGTAAACATGAAAACCGTACTGAAGTTTTCTAAGGATAACATTTTCCAGTATGCATCAGTTATAGTCACGTATCGCTTCCGAATGGGACAAGATTCTAGCCGAGCTGGGCACCTTCCATGGCCCAGGGGAGATAGGCCCCTTCTTGCTAGAGGGGCTCTCCTGGGAGGAACTGGTGGAGCCCCTAGAATACCTTTCCTTCTCCACCTCCACTACTTCCACCTTGTTCCCCCTTGCCCCCCTGTCTTTTTGTAAAGTCTTTTCCTTCACCACTTCCATCCCTACTTGTTTGATCACTCCCTCCTCATCTCTGAATGTCTTGTTCCTGAGGCCCTGCTGTCCTGCCACTCTCTCTCCCTCCTTTTCAGCTTTGCTCTTCTCCTTGGTTGGCCTGGTCCCATCCCTCTTGTTTCTTACCCTCTTCTTGCCCACTTGGTCCTCCCTTTCTTTTGAGTGTCCTTCTGCCCTCCTGTGATCCCTGCCAGATTCTGCACCATGCTCACGCTGATCCATGGGTGGTCGACTTTCAGGTTTCTGCTTTTCCTGCATGTTAGTCTCTATGGGTAGGTGAGTTTTGGGATTCTTCTTAGGATTTGGGTACTGTTGAGATGACTTTTCCCTGCTGGTCCACAGTCCTGGGTCCAAATCTGTGCTCTTATTGGGGATTGTTTTTCTCTCCATTGACCGCCCTCTGTCTCTGGCATTTGAGCCAGAAGGCTTGATTCGTTGGAAGACCCTGGGCTCCTTCATCTCAGAGAGGTTGTGATAGGGGGCTCTGCTCTCCCAGTCACTGGCTGGTTCTGGGACAGTCTTGCTGTTGCTTCCTGGGCCAGTGACCCAACTGGGTTGTGGTTCTGGTAACCAAGGAGAGGGTGAGGGGGCCTGCCAGTCAGAGCTCTCATCTGGTCTGGCAGAAAGGAGGAAGGGAACCATAGTATAGCTGGCAGATGGAGAATCGGGGGCTGGCAGCTCAGCAGAAGTGGGAACTTCTCTCGGGAAGCTTGTGGGTGAAGCGCTTATTTCGTCTGTTGAACCTGATGTAAAAACGGATAATGACTGCACACACTCTCGACAACAAGCCGGGTGGCAGCACTACAAGCGTACACTAAAATCAAATCTAAATGGTGCTCATTTGTGTAAAAAATTAGATTTGAATATATCCCTGATCCACATAATGCTGCACCACAAGATAAAACGGATTAGCTGGTTCTGAACCACATTCAAATTCAATTAGGGGCTCCTATTTCTCTCGTCTGTACACTCCTCCAGTCTGCAGTACACACTATGAACACATACACAAACACAATCTAGGTATTCTCATGCTTACAGAATAGAAGATTATGAGATTACAATTTCATTTCCAGAACTGAGCAGATTAATTAGTATTTAGCAATTTTCCTTCATTGTAAGCAATTTGCCATTCTGTTACAGTTTAGAAATCCAATGATAAGACTAGGCCTGCATTCCTTTTAAAAAAACAAATCTTTCCCTCTAAAGCACCTATCTGTTTCACCACAGAGTACTTCTATAACACAGCACAATGTATATTGCTAGACTATTCTGGCATCTGTGCATGTTTTTAATATTCCCTGAATTTTAGTAACTTTCTCCATTTCATAATCTTTCATTGTTCTTTTTTTCTTTTTGCACTACTATATTGTAATGTCTGATGGACAAGATTTAGTATTGAACCATTTCAGATCCCCTGACATCACACCTGGTGCAGTATCAGTTAATTTGCATATCGTGCAGCTAAATAATGACTGTCACACTAAGACTTGTTTAGGGTTGCATTGTTTGCATGAACAACACGGTTTATATGTTCTCTCTAATGTGTGTACAGTGTGGGTTTTAACTGATAACAAAGAGCAAGAAGCCAAGTGACTGTAGCACCAAGCAATTCTGAGAGAATCGATAGAGAACAAAGAAGGTCAAGAGGTCCTTCCCTGGAGAGAGGATCAGACAGGCATTGTAGATAAGCCAGGGGTTGCTTTTCAGGCACTGAAGAAGGAAGAAGAGGTGAAAAGGAGTAAGAACAGGAAGAAGAGATTTACCGAGTCAGTTAGGGACAGACCAAGAAGAGCAGTGAAGCCTTTAGTGATGGTGCTCAGCTGATGGGTAGTAGCACTGGGTGGAGGAAGCCAGGCCACCTGGAGGAAGAGGAAGAGAGCGCCAAGACTGAGGAAGATGCAGCAAAGAGGGGCAGGGCAAGGAGGAGAAAGACCACATACTGGGAAATCACACACAAGAAAGTGGTTGCACTGATAGGCATGAAATGCACATGCACACATGATCACTAGAAATGGGTACAAAAATGGCGATCAATGACAAAGATGGTTACAGAAAGGGCAAAGGGCCCACACAGCAGGCATGCATGCAACACAACACACAACAAGACCAGACATGCAGGTACACAGTTACAGATGTGGCTGAAAATATTGGTACCCTTTCAGTGTTTCAAAAAAATTAAATAAAATAATTTTCTCACAATTTTCTCTGAAATAAGTTGAAACTGACAAATTTGGTTTCCACCATTCTTTTTTCACATTTAATAGAACAGAAACTTTGATCTATCAACAAAAAACAAATAAAATAAAACAAATGAAAATTGTATGGACAAAAATATTGGGCCCCTTAACCTAATACTTGTTAGGACAGCCTTTGGAGGCAATAACTGCAATCTAGTGCTTTCTGTAGCTCTGAATGAGATCTCTACTTTTCCATTGGTAGTTTGGCCCACACTCCTTAAGCAAACTGCTCCAATTCTTTCAGGATTGATGGCTGCTTCTCTCAGCTGTGAGTTTCAGCTCACAGTTGTTCTGTGGGATTCAGATCAGGACAGAACAATCCAGTATTTTTTCCTTATCCATTTTTGAGGTATGTTTCAGTTCGCTGTCCTGCTATCCTGAGCCTCCTCCATGTTTGACGGTAGGAATGGTGTTCTTTTCTTTGAAAGCTTTTTTGTTTTTTGTGAACATTGAATTGGTGTAATTTTCCAAAAAGTTCTAATCTTGTTTCATCTTGCACCAAAGGACATTCTCTCTCAAGGATTGTGGCTTGTCAACGTGCTTTATGGCAAATTCCAGTCGGACCTTTTTGTGCTTCTGGGTCTTCTACCAAGGACCCTATTTTCATTCAGACTTCGTGGTGCGACTTGAAACTGTTGCACCATGAGCTTGAAGGTCAACTTGGATCTATTTTGACATTTCCCTTGGTTCTTTCGCAAACAATTGAACAATCTTTCTCTTCAATCTTGGCTCAATTTTCCTCTTGTGGCCACATCAAGGGATGTTGCTTATAGTCACATGGCCCTTCTCGATAATATTGGCAACAGTGGAAAAAAGAATATAATGCTCTTTGGAAATTCTTTTACGTTGACCATGCTTGGCTGTTAACTTCTGTCTAACCTCCTCAGACAGCTCTCTGCTTTTACTTCTCTTTTCCATGTTTACTATGATACACCCAGTGACACAAAATAGCAGAGTGAGGACTTTTCTCCATTTAAACTGGATGAATGAGTGATTATAGGATTGAAGATGCCTGTGGTACTAATTAAAGGAGTACAATAACTTCTATAACTTCTAAAGGGTATCAATAATATTATCCAGGTAATTCTAGAATGTCTTTGTAGAATAAGCAAGAATTCAGCTCTTTTCACAGGTTTTTTGTTTTGTTCCACTGCAAACCAAAGAAATGCATGTGTGGATGACAAAAGATCTTTTAATTTCAACACTTTTCAACAAAAATGGTACATTATTCGAATAAAATGCAAGGGTACCAATAATTTCGGATACATCTGCACACGTCAAATTAACACCCATGCTTGCTTGTGCACTGAATAATTTGTACAGATTTTATAATTCATACATAAGATAAAAACGTTCATAATTACAAAACATTCTGTGCTCTGCATAGATATTTCTACTTTGTGTGTATGCATGTGTTTGCGTCTATGTGTGTATGTCTGTGTATGCACTCATGCTCACTGTGGTCTGGGACAAGGCCTTGTCCGGGTCTCAAGAGCAACAGGACTTTACTGCCTCCAGCCTGGATCAGCTCGATGGCTCTGGTGTGCGTGATGCCTTGTGTGGGCTCTCCGTTGATCTCCACTATCTGGTCTCCCACCTGCCAGTCAGATATTTTGTCACGTCACCTCAACTACCTCTCCCCTCTTTCAATCACAGTTAAGTTTTTCTAAATGAATTTTGCTAGTCAGACACATCAACCATGTAACACAAGCGTTTGTTGTATCACTTATAAAATACTTAAAATAGTCTTTTTTATCTATACGTTTTGTTCCATGACACTGACCAATAAATGCCTATCCATGCTAAAGCCATGGGAAATTATGTTTTATTTAAGATTTTAGTAAGGCTACTAATGATCTTTGGAATATTTGAGTCATAGAGCTTCATCTAAATATATCTTTATTAATGCAGTTGCATTTTCTAGGTCATGGCCCTGAGATCCTTGCAACCAGTAAGGCTGCAGGTGGGCATCCTGACTCACGTGTATCCTCCCATCCTGCATGGCGGGACCATCCTCCGCCAGGCGCAAGATGTACAGGCCCATGTTGTACTCCTTTCCTCCCCGAAGGCTGAAGCCAAACCCCCTGAGACCTCGGTCCAGCTCGACTAGGAAGTAGCCCTGTGCCACGCATACATTAAATCACGTTCATTAATTTGTTCATTAATTCAGGTACAAGTTTGCATCAGGAAATGTGTCGGTTCTAAGAAACACTCAACAAAGGATATGTGGTTTGGGGCTTCCGAGATTGTTGTTATTTACTCATTCAGTTAATACTTTCCTCCAAAGCGAGCAAAAATGATAATTTTTTAATGCTAAGCTAGTTGCAGTCATTTACCTACTTATATAGCTGGGTATTTTTGCACTCGGAGCAATTGAGACCAAGCACCTTTCTCACAGGCACAACAGCAGGAATGGGATTCAAACTCAGGCCTTTCGAGAGCAAGGCAAAGGCTCTAACCACCGTCCCACCTGCTGCCTATTATTAATTAATTTATAATGATAACTCTGAAAAAACAGGAGCTGATTCCACTATATTGCTTGCTTTTCCTACATCTGACCCCAATATGGTCTCCTGGAATTGTGGGTAAAAAAAAAAAAAAAAACATGGAGTCCTGCTTCTGTTGATGTCTCTAAAATGTGCCCTTCTCAAGACAATACTTTCATCTGCTCTCTCACACTTGTGCTTCATTAACAGAAAAACAGGAGGAGACTTCAGTAAATAATGGAGAGCTACTTAAGAATGGCGGATGCGGTAAGAGCTCATATGTGCTACATTTTTTAGTTGATACCCGTAAAGTGTTTCTACACAAGAAAGTATGGCATGTTATTTCAGGCACATTTGTAGACAGTTTTTTTTTGCATTTTAAGACAACAGAAAAGTGGGCTAAAGATCAAACATACTTCTGGTAAAACGACAGTCCAGCGCCATAGTACTAGTTAGCGAGCTATTTGTTTCATTTTACAACAGTAAGAAGTATGTCTCACCTGTTTGGGGCCTGTCACACACAGTGTTCCTTGCTCACTCTGTGGTACCGTCTTGTACTCTGCCCAAGCCACCCCTTCCCGTTTCTCTTCCACCTCCAGGTTGCACCTACACTCCACAGATGCACAAGAGAGGGGTGTGCTTGGCAAGTCTCTGTGTCACAAGTTTTGCCTAAAGGGCTTGACTGCTATCTAAAATACAGCATTGTGCATCTCCTTAAAGTTTTTTTCCCTCGGTTTATCCAACTGAAGGCAGGTAAGGCAGTGGCATAAGGAGTCTTTTGGGATGGTGATCAACAATAACTCTTCAAATCCAGGCCCTTTAAGCTTGTGCCATTATAAGGATAGTTGTGATATTTGTGATGTGAGAAGAAGAAGTGTCTTAAAATCCTCATCTCTTATTCACAAGAACGACACTAACCATGTACCTGGGATTAAAATACAAAACGAGAAATAGTTCAATTTCTGTGGCAGAGGAGGGACGAGTTCCCCCCCTGCATGCATGCTCCTGAGTAATTTCAGTTGGAGTAATGGAGTCTGGGACGGCGTAATGGATTAAAGAGCTGCCACAGGTAATCTTGTTTAAGGGGAAGATCAAAGTGAGAGGGAGACTCGTGATCACAACAGCCTCCATTAATTCCCCTAATCGCCCACCAGCTCTCTACACAGTTACACAGACATATGAGGGCCTGTGGAAATAAAGAACAGCTTACCCACACAGAGCCTTCACTCCCAGAATTCAATAGCTCCATGAGTTGGGCCTCCAGCTAAGCCTTCAAAGGCGTTTCTTGGAAAGCCTGACACTTTTATTCAGGAGCTTTGACACGTGTGGGGGAGGGGGGGGGGTACATTATTTTTGCAACGTTTGCTTTTTCTCTTCTTCTGAATCTGGTTTTCATTTGTGGGCATCAGGAAAAGCATCAGAAGTGATACTTCTGAAGAAAAGTATTGTGGGCCAAAACAAGTGCATTTTTGGTGAAGTACTGAAGTTAAAACCTCTTCAGTAAAACATCCAGTTGTTGTAATGTGTATATGAATTATAGAAATTATGTCATTTTATTTAATAAAAAAAGTGAGGTCCTAAGCTGCTGCATGTGATGCAATGGAATTCTGAGGCTGTACCGGTCTTCCCGACTGGCTGCTTGCTGACCCATAGCGCGATGCTGCAGAGCTGGGCTGTGTTTGGCTGAGCTGGTTCCGGAAGGAGGACCGGTGTACTCTGGTAAACAGACACTATGTAGTCAGTGCAGCTCACACAACAAGTACTACACACAAGCTTTTCCTCTTTCACAGTTTCTTCAATTGAATTCTGAATATATTTCATTTCAAATTTGATTATTGCCACCAATACCAAAGGTCACAATAAATACCTACTAATACATCACACGGTCACTACCTGGTTAATGTCGCATTAGAGACCAAAATTCTGCCTGTAGTCCCACTTGTATATCAGCCACCTAAGCAGGGGACTTACAACATTGTATGAGGACCTTACTTCAGGTAAAAGCATAAATTTGTTGGAATAAAGCATTGCAAGTTAAAAATAACCTCCAGAATTGCAAAATTAATTTTAAGAAAACCTGAAATGTTAAAATAAATGTGGTTTGTTAGGACTTCTGCTAAGCCCAGGGTGGTCACTGCATTAAAGAGCTCTCAATGGTGTTGATGTAACTGTGGCCAAAAGCTCCTGTTTTGCATTATTTTTATTGCACTGTTTTTGTATTTTTAAAAGTAAGTCTACCCTGTGTTGCCTTACACTTGATTTGTGTTTATCCATATCACGATACAAAAAACACATCATGCTATCGCATAAAATATAGTTAATGCATATATTTAATGTTTAATTCATTTAATTGTTATTCAGTGTTAATTTTGTATTTTTATTTCCTCCCACTAAAAATAGAAAACTGGAAAGACTTTATTTAGATATTTGCTTTATAATGTATGTTTTAATTCTTCATATGTAAATAATTATCAATATTTATTCAATGTATGCCTGTAAGTAATACATGTGTGACCTGTGCTAGATGCACAGATGGTAATATTACTGGGATGTGGGGCAGGTTTGGTCATAAATGTGAGCATGAAGACAAATGTGCTTTCCTTGTGCTTTTTGCCATCTATCTACTATCCTTAGCTGCGCATCCTAGTCAGGGACAGAGGGGTGTGGACTGGGCCTTGCCAATTCACTGCACAGTGCCCCCCACACACACACATGCACTATGGCCAATTTTATAGTGACCACTTAACCTTAATGTCTTTGGACTGGGGGAGGAATCCAGAGCACCCAGAGAAAATTCATGTGAACACAGTGAGAACCTGCACACTCACACAGAATTATTTGGATTTTAACCCACGCTCAAAGAGCCCAGGCACTGTGAGACAGCAGTGCTGCTCGATGTGCCACTGTGCCAGTCTTAAATATATAATGTAAGTTATTTTTTTCCTCTAGTGACTGGGCAGACTTACCATCTGCAGGCACCACAGACAAGACAACAGAATTGCCAGCATCTTTGATGAGCTGCACAATGTCGTTGTGCGACAGTTGCACAATGGACTGGCCATTGACAGCCACGATGCGGTCGCCCACATGGAGTTGACCACATCGGTCGGTAGGGCTGCCTTCGATGATGCGTCCAATCTTGTGGGGGATCACTGGAGGGACAGGATCGGAGCACACGGGTTTGTCTCCACTTACAAACAAAACACAGAACCAAATGCCAAGACTAACCTCAGGTCTCTGAAAAATTAGCGTTTTGGACAACAGACAAGCTGCTGTGGAGAAGAATGTGATTTATACCTCTTAAGGAATCGGCTTTGCCCAGATTAATCTTTACCCAATGAAGAAAAGTCAGTTAGTGCACTAAATAAAAAGAAGCCTATATTATCCATGTCCTGGTCCTTTGTACTGCAATTGCATTCATGGTTCACAGTTACAAAAGAAACATATATGTGCAACCATTAAGATGCCAAAAGTGGAATAACAAGCCCCATCTTGTATTTCAATTTCACTACCATGGCATACGTGTGTATTTTCTCCAGTATGAGGGGTGGAGGCTGGTGAGGAAGTGCATGTCTGAGCACAACGTGCATCAGAAATGGAGAAGGGGCATTGACTCTGTCCTTGGGTATGTTATGTGCAGTTGACGTCGACAGGGGCTGTAAGAGTGGTTGAAGGGCAAAACATACGGATAAAGCACATGCAAAAAGAAAGCACACTACCATGCACTGGATATGATAGGATAGGAAAGGAAGGAGTGAGAAATTCAGCTTGCACCAGATGAAAATACAGGGAAAAAAAACAAAACACATTTATACTACACATAACAGTAAATTAAAAAAGGCAAAAAAGAAGATGACTCAAGGTAAACCCACAACAGGAAAGCCACAATTCAACAGATAAACACAGAAGTGGTTTTCTTTCATTATTTTTAGGTATTTTTCTGAAATATTTAAAGCTACGTGGTGGGCTCAAGTCTGGCCATTCCCAGTCACCCCTGCACCAAATGATGACAGCTGCACCTCAGTGCAGCCACTAATAAAATAAGGGTCCACAGATGCAGCTGATCTACTACAGACAAAAGCACATAAAACACACAAAAATGCACATAAAAGCACAGCTTCCTCTCCCCACAGGGAGTGATACTGGTGTACTGTTGGGTATGGAGTGATGCTGGTGTGCTGGTGTTTGGGTGTTATTTTGTGGTCCAATGTGGTCTCTAGCTCTGCTTTGTTGTTGGTTGACTGCAGTAGCATTTTGGTTTTATATACAGTGGGAAAAGGTAATAAAAAGTACGTCAAATCTTTTCACTCCCACTCCCAGGCTGGCCGTTCCCTAGTGCTGGCAGGTGCTCTTATGCCAAAAGCTATTAAAAAAAAACTTTTGCTTTTAGTGTGGAAAATATAAAATGAGCTCTTGCTCAACTCTCATTGATTGCAATATCTTATAATGTGTATTATGCAATTCCATTAAGATCCATTAACATTAGTGACCAAACTGTAAATTCCCAGTGTAAAGGATTGTCAGATCTAAATTAAACCCAAAAAACAGTTATTAAACATTATCATTATTCTCTTAATACTGTGAACTAGAAACCTGAAAAACTGTTGCTTTTTGATCCAAACCATAATCTGTATGTATGTGTGTGTGTGTGTGTGTGTGTGTGTGTGTGTGTATATATATATATATATATATATATATATATATATAAAATTCAAACAGTTTCAAGAAATAAATAAAAGAAATTGCACTAGCTATGTGTTGCAAAATCTTTTTCAGGTTCTATGAGCTGACATCCGGTCAACCTAGATACTCCTGGAAAAATGTAGTAAAATCGACAGTGTGTTGGTGTGCTTTTTTGGCACATCCATGTGGAGTGGATATATGTCTGGCTGCTGGCAGTGTCCTCACCTCCAGGTGGTGGCTTACTCTTGGAGGTAAGGATGACGAAGCCGAAGCCCTCGTTCTCCTTGCGTTGCAGCAGAATATCATAAGAATGGTATTCGACAGGACAGGGCACGTCGGCACGGGGCAGCCTGGGGGAACCGTTCACCTGGGCAGGGGCTACCTGCTGCAGCGTCCCCTCGCTGTCGCTACCATCTGAGAGGAGATGAGGCCGAGGGAGACAGATGAGGCCAGTGCCAGCCAAAACAGTCCAACAACCACACTGCACACATTATGAAGCAAATCAATGAACATCTTAAAAATATAATATAACCATACAATAAAACAGAACAGTGTCTTAAAGAGAAAATCTAATACTGAAAAGGACCAGGGGAATTTTTTTTTTTTTTTACAGAAGCTATTGATCCTGTACACCAATGGTTTTAGTTTTAGTGCAAATCCTTTTGGGATTTCTTTTACTGTTTGCTTAATTCCTTCAGAGAGCCACATAAAACTTGCAAATTCTTGCAGCATTATAAATTACACTGATTATACCACATTGCTTTACAAGTGCATCAGCTGGATTTCCTATTCACAGCTACTGTCATTCAGGTAACACTGGCTGTATCTCAAGCTCTAACTCCAATCAGGTGTCCACGTACCCCTGTAGACCACTTTTCGCCGCACTGTCAGCATGACCTGTCCATTGCGGGCAGCGCTGGTCATCAGCTCCAAAACCTGCTTGTGGGGTCGGCCCTTGACCATCACGCCGTCGATGGCGATCAGCTCATCACCTGCCCGGAGACGGCCATCTTTCTCTGCGGCCCCCAGGGGCACAATGGCACCGATGTACACCTGCAAGTTCAGAACATGAGCATCATTCCCCTGCTAGTGTTAATGGGGACAGCAGTATGCATGTTATTTACTTGTTATTATAGACTATAACAGCGTGTGCAGAATACTGCAGTTTCACATCCCATATTTCCTGAGATAAGCTCTATTCTGTGGAGCACGTGTTTACTGAAAATGTATGAATATATAATAGTATAAATAATATGAATCATATAATATATATAACCAGACTGAAAATATTCTTTTCTGGACAGCAGCTGTTTATCCCATTAAGCATAATAGTGGTTAAGACCCTATTCCTGAAGCACTGGGTGTGAGACGGGGTCCACCCTGCATGGTACTCCATTCCATTACAGGTCACTCGGACATGCTCAAAAGAAAAAAAAAATAAAAATCACATCACGCAGGATACAGTGGGAGTACACACCGGCTGTTCAGGACCTTCTCCCCCCAGAACTCGGAACCCAAAGCCCGACTCCTGGTTCCTCTTGATGAAAATGTCCAAGTCCTTTATGCAGGGGGCTATACAGGAGAGGGGAAGGGGGTTACAGCACTATATTGCATACGTACGCAATACCTTCAACAGCTTCTCATCAGCCCATATCAGCCCATGCAAAACAATAAATCACGTTCACTGACAAAGTCCCAAACAGTGTATTCTACTGTGGGGAATAACTAACTCCAGGTGATAAGTTTAAACTGCCTCTACTCTAAGAAGATCGAATTACAGCAAAATAAAAAAATTCAATAATGATTCTTGTTAGCATATGCATAATTTTCAGATGTTTGTATAATTTTATCAAACAGATACCAGGTATTATAGAGAAAAGATTAACAATTACAGGGAAAGTAATTTAATTCCATTCCTCTCCAGCTCAGCTAAGCACAACTGCTTGGCAATACAGACAAACTGGCACAATGGCAACCGAGTGTGTGAATGATTTTCCAGTCTTGTGAAACATTTGCATGAAGGTGAGATGTTGACACAGGTCCCTCCCTGCCCACACTCACGCCTGCTTTCCACTAGGGCCTTGGACTTGATGTAGAGCTCAGCCGGGTCCGGTTTGGGAGAGCCAGACCGCATGGCACTATGTAGGTAGGGCAGAGGCTGGGGGGCTGGTTCCAGGGTTCGGTCAAGGGCTTCAGTACTGGAGGTCATTTCCTGCTTCTACAAAACCAGAGAAAAGGATTTTCGGTTTCCAACCAAGTAGAAAAGCAACAAGATGAATGGCTAATGAAGTTATTTTGTTTCCAGATGGTTTTTGATTCATATCTCAGGAGGGAGATTTGATATCGACACAACTGAGCATTTAATCAATTATAGCAGGGAATACAGATGGAAAGGAGTTGGTAAGGTGAAAAATATGCCAAAGGGATGGCTGAGCAAACATGGAGACAGCATCTTGAATAAACCATTGAGTTTCAATAGGTTCAGCCTGAACAGCTGTTCACTTGGCTTCAGTTTACACTATGTAGGACAAGCAATGGTAACCCAGAGTTATTCATGCTTGTAAATATCTCCTGCATTCTTCATCATAAAAGCCACGATCAATGATCCCCCACAGTGAGCTATGGCAGTCCAAAGGATTTTGCCAAACATTAATTAAGTGAAGCAATTAAACTGTTTTTTTTAACTTACCGGTTTCAGAGTCTTCACTGGGGACGTCTGGCCTAAAAGTAAAGAGCGATACAGACAGAAAGAGGGGGCACAAACAAAACATAATTAGAGAGAGAGGATGGCTGTTGGAATAAACACCAAAGAACCATTTATCTGTTGGGATCAGTAAAAATGCGAAGGGCAACAAGACCAAAAAGAACTCCAGAGCAGATCCTTTAGATTCATTTAAAATTTGCTGTGGAGACTCTTCATCTGGACCGTCGAACAAGCCAAATGCTCCATTTACTCACATTTATCATGTATATGACAAGAAGCCATAAATCTTAAACTGAATTTGTTAAATGGTCAGCAAATGCTTCCACAAACGTAGAGGGTTTGATTTTAATGGACCAAATGCAGCACCTGGTCATTACAAGAATTAAACTGTCCATGGCAGACAGACATTGCATTGCTACTGGTATGGACCAGCAGGTGGTATACTGGTCAGGGCTACAGGTTTGATTGTTCTAACCGTACACCTGCTGTAGTACTGGTGATCATCCCACTTTCTGTGAACTGGTCCTTTTGAAATAGTGTATAAATGAGTAAATAATTTCAGAAGTTGCTTATAAGGTCAAAGCTGCCCTTGATAGAGATGGTATCATCGGTGCATCAAAAGTGAAATAGGGGTAGTGTGAACAGTGTTATGCAAAATAAACAAAATAACAGTAAAGTAAATGAAATACATGATAAATGAAAACAAAAGAGTATGTGCATCATTCTGGACTTGAATTAGGTTTAAAAAGATAAGGCAGGAAATCTGAAAGATTGGTGAAAAAAATGGGTGGAACTTTTGTTGTTCAGAGACAAATTTTATGATTTATTTGTTTATATCCGCTGTCTATGTATCCTATGAAATGAATTTAAGTAGTCATATAAAATAACAATTTGAATTAAATTTATTAGTAATAAAGAGTTTTTTGAGAATTATCTTTACAGGCAGATATTCACAAACAAATTACTTTTGATATGTGCAAGAAGCCTGAACTTTTAATTCCTGTTTGGTTATTTACCAGTAGATGGCAATGGTACCCAAGTCAAAAACGAAAGAAGTGAAGGCGATAGCGTATAGCACAGGTATGGTGAAGCCAGCTTCATCAGAGCGCTAAAACCCATATATATCTGATAGAGAGATTAAACTGTCTAAACTGGTCACATATCTCTGTATCTATAAAGCTCAGTCACCGTCTGTTTGTCAGTCTGTTCTTTTTCTAGCCAGAGACTTGAAATTTGGCACACAGGTACTTATCACCCTAAGTGGGAGTAGAGATGTCACACTCAGCACGTAATAATGTCACACTCAGAGTGTACTTACAGATGCTTTTGGATTTTCTCACTCCACACACAGACAAACAGTGGAGATTGCCACACGCTCTACACAGACACTGACATAGGAGACGCTGACAGATTTTGTTGCTTCACGCACACACACACACACACACACACACACACACGCAAAATGGAAGATGAGAAAGTTTAGTGATGTATAATTTGTTATCGTTGTGTGCACATCACTATGGCTGGCATGCTTGTTGCTGTCAATGCCATCTGCGTATTTCACCACAGCAGCAGAGCTACCAGCTGCTATATGTGAGCAAATGAAATTGTCAAAATTAATAAGAAATTATACCTGCCATACACATGGTGTTGCGCACATCAGTGTGCGATATATTTATATATTTTTTTGTTTCCACTTCACTATGACCAGTGTATTGCTCTCTGTGTTACTCACTTATCTAACAGCACTAACAATACTTATATACTAAGTGCAACCACTTCAATGGCAAAACAGTTTGGTGATTATGTAATATATTATTACTTTTTACCTTTCCACTGCTGCTTTGTGTGCTAATAATACAGCCTGATAGTGATTGACATATTAACGTCCCACTCATTCATTTAAGCAACTGTCATGGGGAATAAAGGCATGTCATGGTTGAAAGTGTCACATTCAGTGAGGCAAGGAACGTGGTACTTTTCCAGGAATAGGGACCCTAGTGACATATATTTGTGGTTTGAGGACACGACACCTGTAGTGGGAGGGTGATAGTGAAGATGCTGCCAACATTTTAGCCTATCAGGCAGGTGGAAAAAGAGCGCCAATATCATGAGCTGGATAGAAAACGGGAGCTTTGCCCAAAGGGTGAAAGGTCGGGTGGCAATGGGGGGGACACAGGCACCAAAAGTCAGAGAGCTGCCAGCACTTTCAAATCAGTGGTTACCAGCCTCCAGTGAATGGCAGATAAAAGTGCTCATGAATATCCACCACTCTGTCACCCATGAAAGTGACTTCAGGCTCCAGCCTGAGGCCAATGGCAGATGTGTGATAAGGACACTCCCTCCCTTCCCTGATCACCTCTCTGCTGCTCCCTGTGATAAGCAGGGATGTCTGCTGCTTATGTCAGTTCTACCCGGAATGAGAGAGCAATACATCATGGCAGCCTGATGCAGTGTCTCAAAAAGGGCTCCCTTTCCCTCTCTCTCTCTCACTCACCACAGTTTGGTGGTGGAGGATAAGAGTGTAAATAAAGCGGTAAGAACAGCAAGGTGGAGAATCCCAGGTATAGAGAAGATGGACTGGGGGCTCGCTGCAGAAGTGGAATGGTGTGAGAAGAGGGAGGTGGGTTGATGCAGACGTGCTGGCTTGCTTAGCTCTGCCCTTTTCACTTTAATGGAGCGAGAGAAGAGGAATAGAAGGGTGAAAACAATCAGAGAAGGGAAGTGAGAAACAATGTTTTTGAGAGCGTTGGACAAGTGCGCAGAAAATAAAAGGCAAGTGTTCCACCCCAGCAGACAAAACAACAAATTGAAATGTCGCCACATATATCTTCACAATCACAGGTACAAAGAATATTGGAAGCAAATGAGGAGTGAGGGACTGCTGATCATAACCCAGTCAGTCATTAGATCACATAAGCAAATCTGCATTACAAAAAAGATCATGTGACCACTGTGAGCCAGGTGACACCGAAATTATCTTGTGCCTTGTCCTATAGGAAACACACACCCTGTCTGCCAAACAAAACCAAAATAGTAACATACTTCCATGAGATTCTGACCTACAAATGTTAACAATGAAGAAAATGCATTTTCACTGACTGCACTAACACATAAAATGTCTCATTGCACAAACAAATGTAAATGTGTAGAAATTACAGATAATATAGAATTTTAAACAAAAGTAACATCACAGAAGGTGTGAGAAATAAGAATGTAACCCTATAGTTGTTTATATCTGTTTATTTTTTTCAGAAGAGGGAAGGACAGGATCGACTCTTGTGGGGTAACGTTCTGGTTTATCTCATGTTATGTAACGTTACTGCACAGCTTCAGCAAGGCTCAGAAAAGTCCAGCTGTATTAATAAAGCCTGAGTGAGTTTGGAGATGAGAGTGTGAGGAAGAGGCACAGTAAGGAGAAGTAAAGTGAAGCTGCGGTACCTGCCGAGTCCCTGTTCTCTGCACCGTAAGATCGTCGTCAAATACAACGTTGTGACTGCATCCTCCTTGCTCACGCTGAGCTGGTGTCAAGCCTCCCACCAACAGTGACAGCGGCTGTGCTGCATGAAAGGATCGAAGCTCTTCCATCGGCCACTTTCCCCGATTTACAACTACCTACCACGTATCATGTCTAGCCTGATGTTCAACATGGACAATAGACAGGACTGAAGAAACACCAGTCTGGAAAAAACACCCTAGAAATGTTTATGTAATAGACAGCCTGAATGATTCCTCCCTGAGCTTCTCAAGTCACTTTTCAAAGTAAGTGCTGGTTTAGCCACAGATCAGTCCAACTGCAAAGTTTGACTATCAAATGAACCACCTGCCGCTGTCCTCAGCAACATGCCCAAACCCAGACTCTTTCCCACCATTATGGAAATGATCCTACCTTGAAGTGCCTCAAGTATTTGGATATTGTTCATCTTCAGAAGAAAAAGTCACGTAAATTTTAATAAGGTAACAAGGGTGCTCCGAGGGCTTAGCCTGACAATCCGTTTACTCTTTTCAAGGCAGAACAGGTTCTACAGCTTAGACTGTGTTTACAGTCTATAGAAAGTAGCTGACTTGCTTTCCTGTTAGTGGGAGTGTTGTTTGCTCAGCCACTGGGTTAATGCTTCCAAGAGGACTGTCAGGCTGCCTCACAACTGTGGCTGCCTGCAGGATGACATCTCCATATTAGCTCTGGCTTCTTCTCCAGTACACATTATATTGATTGAGGGAGAGACTGTTTGTCGCTTCCCAATTGGCAGAGGGCGAGATTTGTGTAAAATTCAACATAAACCTACTTGGGTGGAAAGTAATTTGTAGAGAAAATGGAAAACGATAGGGGATACAGGAGAAGTGCAATGAATAAAGAATATGAGCGGTATCTTCAGAAGTCTGGTCGTTGATACACACACACACACACACACACACACACACACACACACACACACACACACACGTATACTAAACTATCCGTTATTGACTCTGCTAGCTTTCCCATTAGCGGATTATATGATGCCCCAGTGGCTCACTTTCGGCTTACCTCCTCTCAGCACCAGCAGGTTGACTTCACTGCCCACGGGCAGATCTTTGAGGATGTCCACCACCTGGGTGTGGCTTAGCGTCTGGACATTCTGCCTGTTGATCTCTTTGATGACATCGCCCTTGAGCAGGCCACGGCACCACTGGGCGTCCAGGATCATCTTCACCTTTTGTCCCAGAGGGCAATCAGCGATGGCAAACCCAAAGCCCCCAGGACCTTTCACCAGGGGGACACTCACAAGCTCAGGCTGCAGCAGCGACGGGTCGGCCCTCTCAGGCTGGCCTGCAGATGCAGACGGCAGGGCAGCCACTACAGGCCTGCCACTGGCATCAGTGGTGAGGTAGTGGAGCTCCTGCGAGGAGGCACGCAGGGCATCCCCCTTAACCAGCAATGGCTGCCCATTTATGAGGGGAACAGCAGTCATAACCTCAGCAGCACCACTGTCATCAGAGTCTGCATCCTCAGGCAGTGGGTATCCCCGGCACAACAGCATTTCCACATACTGGTTGACTGGGATGGACTGGAACATCTGCACCACATCGGCATGAGTCTTCCCCAAAACACAAGTCCCGTTGATGTCCACGATCACATCACCTGGTGAGGTGGAGGACGAAGTGATGGATAAAACAAGTGAGCATTAAGAAGGGAAATACAGACAGGAATTGTATGGTGGAAAGCAAAATGGGCACATGGACAGAGAATGAGAACAGATGTGTGTGGAAGGATGGCATTGGAGGAAGCAGAGAGAGAAGATATAACAGTTAGAGATGGAAACAAATAAAAAGCAGTTTTGCATAACTGTGCTCTCCCAGCTCCCGTTCCCTATCTGCCCCTCTACTCTTTGTCCCATCACACTGTACAGAATCCCACGGTTCACTTTCTTACTTCCATGGTGTAGGGAAGAGAACGGTTCCTGCTGTTTTCTTTGCATCTCATTTCACCTAGAACCCTGACAGTGTTTCTGCAGCAGTGCCAACTGAGCGCTCCTGCACAAGAAGCTGATCAATAGGAGCAAATGGCACAGTGTACACCTAGCTCCCAAACACACACTAAACATCCAGACTGTCACAGAGATGTGAGAAGCTCTATAGGACCTTAATGAACTGCGATCGCGGTACAGACGCTTACTACATTGCACTGCTCATTTGCTTACAGCACACCTTTCACCTCTACAACATTCACACAGTGTGGAACTGAGCAACTCAGGAATGTAGCTGTGTTTTTCGCACAGCTACATGGAATGGAGATGTATTAAATCTATTTGAGGTTTACGAAGCAATGCTGAAGCTGCTGTGATATACCATCTATGTGTGGGTAGCACTTCTATCCTGTGAGGACCACAGTCCCGCAGTCTTTAGATACCTTTCCTGAATCGAGTGACTGCACACACAAAACAGGTAAAGATGAATTACACTGACTGCTAATCTTACAAACACAACTCGGACTACAAGGTCGAGTAAACAGTGTGATTTGTATCGAAAGTTGCTTTAGCTGTCAAAACAAAATAAATAAAATGTTAATAACACAGACATTGTTGAGTTATTTATGGATTAGGTTGTGTATATAGCTATAGTAAAAAAACACACTGAAAGTCCTTTTATTTTAATGTTTGTATTAACTTTGAGCTATATGTGAAGTTAAAACCTTTTCAAAATAACTAAAAAATACTCTCTACAATGTCGTGTTCAGTGCTAATTGCTGACCTGCTGTAAACACCATGGAAGCGAGTTGAACTAAGATGGTCCTTCACGCTTACTCTGAGGGCTCATAAAACATATCGTTTGCTCTGAAAACAGGGAGAAATTTATAATAAAAAACAGATAAATAAAGACAGACATCTTAAGTGAATGAATAAATTAGAAAACTAATAATTTAGCCATTTGTAACGTGAATGGATGAGGACTTCACTAAGCACAAAAACTAGACAAAAGCCAACACACTATGTGGTATTTGAAGGCCACGACAACCTGTCATTAGTTTATTTCTTAAGCTGCTGCTCCATCGTGTTTTTTCAGACCCAGTTTTGGAGGTGAAAGAGGCTTTTTTAATAGGTATCATGTCAACGTTTGCTCAGTATAGGCAGAATGGAGTGTGGGGTGGGGAAGGAATATGTTGGGTGGGGTTCCAGGTTCACTCACCAGCAGCGATGGTGTTGTCGTGGGCAGCAGGGCCATCGCTCAGGACGTTCTTCACCTGCAAGAACTCGTCAGGCCGGTCGCCCCCGATAATGGTGAATCCGAAGCCCTGAGCACTCTTCTTCAGAGTGGTGCGGATCATGGTCCCCTGCAGCTGTGAGGGGTCAAGGACAAAGCTTTGCCCAACACCCTCTTCTCCAAAAGAACGAAAGGGAGAAGGACAGGGGAAGAACATAAGATTTTGGTTTTTCATATAGCTACACACTTTTTATTGTTTTTGTATTCATCAAAATTATTTGGGTATATTATACTCTGCCATTGTCCATGTATTTGTTTAATATACATACACACACACACATATATATTTTGTGTGTGTGTGTGTGTGTGTGTGTGTGCGTGCGCGCGCGTGAATCACACTGCTTTCCGTCACCAAAGATGAGCTGTGATGTTGAAATGTGCCGGGACAGATACAACCACTACCCTGTCAAAAGCCTCCCACTACCTTACAAACCAATTCTCAAGTGGAAACTAAAAGACAGCCACAAAAAATAATGAGAGCTTGCTACACTACATCAGAGATGCCAGAGAAGGTTCGACAGAGTTAAACACTTTCTGAACAGTTCACACTATGGACTCAAACTTACAGTATGGCGTACAATATGTGTGAGTTATGCTAATGAGGAAAAACATTTCCCTCAACATGTGAGCACAAAGCATGTCTATGTCTGTCCCCATTCCACTGCTTTGATTATACGCAATTTTTTATTTACCATGGTAAATGAGTGTGAGACACTACTGGAGTGGAATGACAAAATATGATTAGATTAAAAAATCATAAACATCAGAGCAATGTGCCAAAGTCTTCTTTTGTCTGTCTAGTGAGCCTTGGAAATATTATCAAAGTCCAGAGAGTAATTGCAATAGACCTGGATGATTAAAAGTAAAAACATTTCACTGGGAAGTCAGCCTTCATTAGTTTTCCAAACGTGACCAATATAAGATTTGCAAATACATGGTGAACGCAATGCACAGATGACTAATCCGGTGAACAGAGATGAGACATGGTAGGACCAGAAGAGAACATCACACACTCAAATGTATTCTGTATAACCCATGTGATGTAGAATCTGAGCATAATGCATATTATCTGAACTTTCACTCCCTGCCATAAGAAAGTTGAAGGGAAGTTGCGCATATGTGTATAAATTTACATTCTTTGACACCACTAGAGCTGTCCAAAAGAGTAAACTCCGCCAACAAAGAGGCTGCCCTTTCATTTCTTTGTCTGCAGTCAGCCCTTTGGGAGAAGAACCCAGTGAGAGTATGGCTTCCTGCTCACAGAAAGCAGGATGGGCGGCTGACCTGCCCAGTAAATCACAGCACAACCCGGTTGCTATAGGATGATGAGTGCTTTGGACCATGGTGGATTTATTTAACAAGGCGTCACTGGCTCTGGGCAGGTGTTTTACATGGAGCCGTGACATTATTCTGAAAGGGCTTCTTTATTGGTTTGGCACATGTAAATCTTATTGTCACAGCATCACTGTTCACCGTTTGTGCCGCAACCAAAATCTTCATGCCCACTGACAATGAGGACATGATGTCTCTTGGCATACGAGCAAATGTTTCCGTTCCTGTGTTAACCACTTATGTTGTTACTGTCAACATGAAGAACTCCCTTTCAACATATCCTTGGCTTAATGCTCAACTAAAAAATGATGCCGAGTCAGTCGGACTGACTGGAGCCTTGAGGCACGTGTGCCGGGAAAACAGCGTGAGCTGGCCTGTCAAAGCAGGGCTTGAAAGCACCGTGCGGGCCTTTCTTCCTATGCACAAGCCATTAGCCGCCTTATTGTTATTAATGACTCTGGGGAAGAGCTGAGTAAGTGAGGAGGTGGGGGTGAGAGAGCACGTTCTTCATGGAGGCAAAAGCATCTCAATGTAGTCACATATTACCTCATGCACTGTGTTTAAGCTCACTTGTTTTACGTCACATGCAGAGACTGCTGTTTATGGCATGAGATTCCTTTTGGCTACTAAGCTCATTCAGTTACATTCATTAACCACTTATCCATTTTAGGGTCAGGGAGTCCAGTAGCAAATCAATGGGCACTAGGATAGGAAGGGTACACCATGGACAGGACACCAGTTCATTACATGGTAGCCACTGCACATATACTCACACACTATAGACAATTTAAAATAACCAATTAATGTGAAACATGTCTTTGGACTGCAGGAGGGAACCAAAGCATCTGAAGACATGGGGAGAACATGCAGACTGAGGTGGATTTGAATCCACAACTGAACAGCTCAGTTGCTGAAACAGCAGTGCTTCCAGCTGTGCCAAAGTGCCACCCTGGCTAATAACATGTTACAGCAAAAAACTGTGTATGAAAAATCTGTATTTTTCCCTTAACAAATTAGATCAGATAAAAATTTAACAAGTTGTTCAAGGGTGAAGATCTACTGAAGCTTCAGTTGGACCCCATAATGGAGAACTAGCAGCAGAAGGACATGCAGGGCCAGCCCCTTTTACCCAACATGCAGCTTCTGCAGTCTCAGTAGTCCGTGTATGAGGAGTGCCAAGGGAGGATGCTCTGCTCAGACTGGCTTACCACCTGGTGGGTGAATGCGATGTCAGCGTATGCTGGAGACATGAAAGCTGAAGGAGGGGGTCTCACAACAAACGGGTGAACACAAAGCGCAGAACATTTCGTGTGAGTGAACGTGACTTCCTTCACATCTCCTCCACTGAGCAGAAGAGCAGCTATCGATTCTTTTACTCAGACCAAGAAGGGAAAAAAACAGCACTCTTGCCTTTAGCTGGTTGTTGACACAACAGTATCCAGACAAAGCTGAACATGCAGTACTGTGGTGCAACATGAAACTGGAAGATGTGGGTCTGTAGTGTGTGGCACACATGAAAACCTACAAACATATCTAACATGTTAGGAAAGAGCTGTTTGTTCCATAAAATGAGAAACAAGCAGATGTCTGAGGCATCAAAACCAGCACTGAAGATACTTATGCTCAAACTTTGCACTCATCTGTACTTTATACTATGTAATTCCTTCATGTGGAGTAATGAACATCATTTATAATTGAAGCGAGTTATAGTTGCCAGGGAGTGCATTTCATCTTTATTCAAAGCAAAAACATCCCTGTCACGAATATTGCGACGCTTCTGCCTTGCTTACAGATGCAGTGAGTGTGTTCAAAGTGTGTGTGATGTAGTGGAACTAAATCAGGTCTGTCCACAGTCAGAAGAAAGAGAGGCACAGTATAGTCACACTTAGAGTCGTCCTCTATGCAAAACCAGATAGAAAGGGAGGACAGTGGCATATCTAAAATGTACTGCATAGTCAAAAGTTTGTTAACTTGATGGAAACCAGTTGTTTTCACATTCAGCATTTAGTTAACAAGTTTTAAGCAGGGAATCATCTGACACCTCCTAGGCATCCTGCAGCTTTGTGTTCACTCTTTTGTCCAGTTTATCCTGTATCAGCATTGTGCTGGGTGCCCAGGTGAGCTCAGACTTTTGACCTTTACTGTAAGCCCATGTTTTTCAGACACAGTTTTTGCTTAAATGTGTATTTGCTCTAAACTCACCAAATACTACCCAATGTAAATAATCTTACCTGCTTTGAATAAATTTACATTTATTAACCTGATGTTTTTCTCCAAAGCAGCTTACAGTGTTAAGCTACCTAGAGTGAGTTTATACCCATTTATACAGCTGACCTATATTGCTGTTTCACGATAGTGCATTTTGTTTGTGTAATAATGAACCACATTTTAAAAACTAAAAAAAACAGAACATTTATTTCTATTTGCTATTAATAAAGCTATAACTCATCCACTATGTTGCACGTGCACAGAATTCAAGTTTGATTTATGTAATTTACTGTATTAATGACTTCTTATAGCACTGTTTCGTTGATGGTTCAATTTCTCAAGAACACATCTAGAGCACTTATGGTAGTTTGCTTAATGGTACCATAGGAGGACAGGGGATTTGAACTTGGGTACTTCGAATGCAAGGCAGCAGCTTTAAAAACCTTTAAAAAAGCTCCCTGCTGCCCTTGCTGTCCCAGGGTTCCAGAATTGACCTCATTAGCTAAATGAGGTGCTGTACTGTGACACCTTATTGAAACGACAGTGGCGGGACTTGTGAACAAGAGCTACTGACAGTGTAGATAGTGCTGAGGAAAGACGGCTACTCCGGAAGAGGAGGATGAGGAAGAGAGAGCACAATGGGGTATCCATCCGCAATGAGGGATCCTGTTTCATCAATTTGCTGCTAAATGAGATCCAGTGAACTATCTACTATGTGTCTGTATGTGTGACTATTACTGATTCAGCTTAACTGGCATGCACTCAATGTCTTGCTGACGTTCAACAAGGAGGGCAGGGGCAATTAAAACCTTTTAAGCGAACGTAGTAATTAGCAAGGCTGCGACCTTCTTGATAAAAATTGCTTTATCCTCAGTTTTGACAGTTTTAATAGCACTCAAAAAGGCAACACAACTGGGTAACCTTTTGGTGGAGGAGTGCTTGACTCCAAACAAGTGTCTTCTTTCCCATTCATTAGCCGTATGTTAATTAAATGCGTTGGGGACAGAGAGAAGCAAATGAACTGCCCATGTAGGCATTGCACTGATCCCGTGCCAAGAAGTGGCTTCAAATCCCCTGACCATATGCGGGCCAATCAGCGGGGACGTCCCCGTCAATGGTGCCATGGCAACCATGGCATCGGTTACAAAGGGCAGCGACATCAGCCAAGAAGCCCTGTAGTGTTGGTTCATCAATCAACCCTTATCAAAGTGCTGGGATGCAGGAAAGGTCATGTTATCTTTGAAAACTTGACATTAAATTTTATTTTTGGATTGGATTTTGGATTTTTTTTTTTCTACTTTGACTTTAGGCATTTCAAGTTGGTCCTTTGTTATTAGTTTTACTCTTTAGGTATAAACTATACCTGAATTACATATATCATTAAAAATTGGCACAATAATGAAAAGAGACATTAAAATGAGGACTATTTTCAGCCAAAGATGAAACTGATGACTGTAACATGAGATCAAACTGGATGATGTAAAACCTGTTGGTGGTTCGGCCCCCTGCTGGTCTTGTGAAGTAGTAGTGGTTTCCTGTCCCAGCTTCTTCTTGGCCTCCAGGACTGGGTTCTCAAACTGGGTCTTCTGGTTGATGTGACTGCAAAAGAAGCACACCAAGATCTGCTTTAGAACATCCTACACAGAAAAATCCACCTCCTTAAACACACAAGGACATTGAGCCTAGCATTCAACCTTATTCATTAGCAAACATTTACAATTATGTATTTGGCAGAGGTTTGTCTCCAAAATGATTCGCAATGCAGAGTAAACAGAAGTGCATTTCACAACAGATTAACAGCCACAGACACACACAGTTATTAAAGCACAGCTTGTTTGTTTTCCAAAACCATTTTGTTAGCAAACATTACTCAAGCAGCTGTGAACAGAAGTGAAATATAAATAACAAATCCACGGGTATCCATAGGAGATGGTGCTGGACTTGTGGTCCAAGACAGGTCAGGGTTATGGTGGTCTGGAGTCTATCCCTACAGCACAAAGTGGAAGGCTATTCAGGGTACACCGTAGGTGGGATAAAGATCCATTGCTCTGAAATTAGACTGTTTTACAGCAATTACATCATCTGAAGATAAAGCAGAAGGTTCCCATTGCTGGATGCCAGGGCCTTTAGCTCAGTAAGCTACCGGTGTCTCTTCGTGGGAGGTCCGGCAGGATGCAGCTCACTAAGACGCGGACGGTGGCCATACCAGCAACACAAATATATACTCCACCTTGAGCCTATTGCTGGGGGACATTCAGAAAGTCTGCCTGTGGCAGGATCCAAAATAGTGCTATGTTTCCCAAGCGTGTGTTGTGTGCTGAATTGCAAGAGCTTTTCATGTGTAGCTTCTTCAGAAAGGAATCTTTCTCTGGCTGCACTCATTATCAGCCAAGCCTTGAAAACGACTTTGCCCTTAATTGCCAAGTGTTCCCTTTGAAGGAACGTGTCCCCTTGAGCGTAACAGATGCGGTGCTGACTGTACATCTTCAGAACAACAGGCCCTAGATCTGAGGGCAATGTATAGGTTTATGCAGGGTGCTGTTTCAAGATGTAGAACATCAGAGCAGCTGAAAACTTGTGAGAATTTTTCATCTCACTCTCTCTTGCCTGGCTATTCTAGAATGTCTGCTGGGCAGTGGGTCTGCAGCTATGAACCCATTGGCTTTGTGGCACTTCATCAACTCTTACCCCTCAGGTAAGAACATGGTGTGGTTAGCTGGGAGCATCGAACACACACTAAACACTATGGTCTTCTCCACAAAGAGCAGGTGGTCACAGTACCTTGTACCTCAAACATTTTCAAATTTAAGGCACCAAAAAGGGACTTACTCCACATAATAAACACCGTACTGTGGGTCCTCTATCTTCTCCCAGCCATATGGAAGCTCTGGGAAGAAACCAGATGAGTCAGAAATCCTGTGCTCAGGAGCTGAGCCTGAAGTCCTGCTTGATACAACGATACGAACGAACGAACCTACTAGAAAACAACACATTTAATATATTTAACAATATTTTTGTTATATTTGATTAATATATATTAATATATTTGTTTGATTTAGATGCCTTAACAGAAACCTGTATTTTATTTATGAGTTGCACAACACTTTATATACACAATAAAAAAATCTGTTTACAAATTATTCATTGTTGTAAATTTAGCCTGGACAGAATGTGTGCTGTGTGTTACAGCTTGGCAAGAACACCACTAAAGGTTGCAGGCACAAGGGACATCTGGACTCACTTTTTAGAGGAAACACATAAATCTTGTCTCTAGGTATTCATTAATCAGCCCTGTAAAGACACCCCAGCCTGATCCTGTGACCTCTGCTTTGCCTTGCTCAGCATGTTTTATTACCATAGTCACACCTGAGATAAATAACATGGGAGACAGTATGTGGAAAACACTTCAAAGGTATATATTTTAGGCTTGGTATGGTCATCAGAGGTACACCTCATGCATGCTGCTGAGGCCTTACCTCCATCCTCACACTTCTCAGGGGGTTTGGCCTTCTTGGCCAGTCGGGGATCCAGCCAGGTCGTAGTTTTGGTGTTGTGGCTGTGGAAGAAGCAGGAGGATACCATTCAGGTCAACACCCATGACCAGGATAGGATGTGTACCAGAGTCCCTTGCCTAAACATTGTCCTTGGCCTCTGCAGTCGTGAAAGCCCTATACTTGTACTGCAGCAGGACTCACACCCGGCAACCCAGCAAGTGCTCGGTTTAGTGCCCTGCCAAAACATTCATTTAGTGTAACAGTAAAAGCATTAGTTAAGAAACATACATGGAATATATTAATTCCCTCTGTGAAGACTGCTGAGAAATGCTGTGGTTGCCAAATGAGTGTGACAACCTCAGATTTAAGTATTTGGCTGTAGAAAGTGATGTTTTATTGAATTGGTGCTTATTCCCTGTGAATACAGTACTAATGTTCTTGCCTCTCTTTAGCAAGAATTCTTCTTCAGAGTACCCATAAATGTCACAGGATCTTAAATTAACTAAGACAGATTCACACTGTATGAGACACAGGTACAGGTCAAAGTCTCTGGACCCTGATTGATGATCGAGACTGAGAAAGTGAATCTGAGCTCTTGAGCAGAACATCTGTAGTTGATCTCATGTCAGGAAACTGATACCCTGAACAGTCACTATTCAGTGTTCTTCAGTTGGGTAGAGGATACACTGCATACATATGAGGATTTGAACATTCCTGGGGGCTCTAAACTGCCCAGATGTTGATTTTTGGCACTTATAAAAGGAAAAGAAAGTAAAGAGATACTTTGAACTGAAGCAAAACTTGGAAGGAACAGTAGGTTCTTACTCTGCCCTAACACACCTGGAAATGGCCCATCCAATCCCTCTAACACATCTGGAAATGATCAACCCACTGCTTGCAAACAACAGTCTGCAGTACATGGAAGCCAGAGCTCCTGGTACTCACTCAATGAAGTATACCATGCCCGTCTCAGTGTAGGCCATCTCCCAGTTCTTGGGCAGGGGCTCCAAGCTGTCATCACGGGGTAGAGAGCTCCACACACGTAGGTCCATGGCACTGCTAGACTGTGTATAGCTGGGTACAGTCTTCCTCCACTCTGACCCATCCCTGTGTTCTGTGGTCAGAGAAAGAGACAGAGGTTTCGTGGCCTCAGTGATGCCTTAAGCACTGAAAAGGGACCATTTTAAGATGATAACACTCAAACATGCTAACAGTTACACTACCATAAAACCAACTGCAAACAGCTGAAGAACACCGCAGTGACCATCCCCCACATTTTTCTCTATTCCTCTATATTTAGTCATCATTTAGTATTCATGCTGTCTTTGTTGTGAATATTTCATATTTAATTTACACATTTAATGCAGCTGATACACACTTTTTGTGGCTATGAATAGATAAGCTGTTATTAAAAAT
Organism: Arapaima gigas; assembly: GCA_900497675.1. Lineage (NCBI taxonomy): Eukaryota > Metazoa > Chordata > Actinopteri > Osteoglossiformes > Osteoglossidae > Arapaima > Arapaima gigas. The sequence continues at coordinate 51,358 of UFQX01000254.1, forward strand.
GGAAGCATATACAGTATCTGATTTGTTTTGGCAAAAACTAAAAAACTGATGAAGAACAGTGAGCTTGACTCTATAAAAAGTTAGGCACATTAGAGACAATAATATAATTATTACTTAGATCACTATAGGCCAATGAAATTCAGTTTTGAGCCAGAGAGAGAGTGAGGGAGATAACATCTCCAGCTGGCTGAATCCCCACCACCCAGCTGAGCATGGAGCCCAGGGGAAACCGTGAGGAGGAACACAGGATTGGCACAGTAACTATAATTGTTGCTGGGGATATAAGCTTGGAAAACTTCCTCAGAACTGCAGTCAGCAGTGCTCTGTTAGCAGCAGTACAGGGGCTGTGGACTCTCTGTGTGTGTGTGTGTGTGTGTGTGTGTGTGTGTGTGTGTGTGTGTGTGTGTGTGAGTGAGAGAGAGAGAGACAGAGAGCGAGCGAGCAAGCAAGAAAGACCATTCTGAGGAATAGGGAGTTAGCCCACCCGAAATACCGTTGACCATAGGTGCTCTCTCTTCCTCATCCTCCTCCTCCGGGGCAGCGCTGTCCTTCCTGTCCATCTTGCTGACGGAGGTGGTGCGCTTGCGCTGCACCTCCCCTTCAAACTCTTCATCAAACAGGACCTGGTCCACCAGGTCAGGCTGCACAGCACTGGGCTCTGCAGGGGGCTTTGGGGTCCCGTAGTAATTCCCTGTATCAGCAAATAAGGTCCCATGCTATCAAAGCAGTCAACATCGACACAACATTAGAGCAGCCAGAATGATTATTACTACAAACACTCATTCAGATGCAGTTTGGATGTCATTTTTTTATGACACATTCCCAGTCACTACTCACTGTGGGACATGTCCATAAATCTCACATAACTGTGTACAAGAAGCCATTATGCTTAAAAACAGCTAGGAAAAACACAATCAGAAAAAAAACACAATCAGGAAAAAATATGAGGAAACGGTGATGAAGCTGATGTCATTGAATTTATGAATTTAAATAGGAAATTATTCATATTTTTGTGGCTTATTTATTAACCCAAGCAAATATAGTTGAATTATACTTTTGTGAGAAAAAAATTCTTAAGAGGTCTGACAGCATTGGCAAAATGTAAAAGATTGTTGTTATTATTATTATTATTATTATTATTATTATTATTATTAATAGTACTACTACTACTTATTCTAACCAAAGTGACTTACTTTTGGAGTGACACCAGTGATTGTGGTGCAGGCAAGATTGAAAAGAGGTTTCATCAACATCAGCAGTGCTGTAGCTAAGGCAACACAGCTCGAATGAAGCAAAGCAGCTCCTCAGCTCTGAGGAAAGACTCCTCCAGTCACACCGGTGTTTAAAAAAAACATAAGTGGCAGCTCTATGCATAGATAAGAGCATCTGCTGTGTCGTTTCTATTTGCCGGTAAAATGTTTATCAAAATAGACCACTGCTGAAACAACAGAAGTCCTTCAAGCAGGAAGACCCCTGCACATGGCAACACTGGCTACGAGAAGATCGGAGTGCATTCTGCCTAAAATGTTAAACTGAGGTCTTAACAGCTGCAATGTACTAAATATCAATAGGTTGCAAAACAAAAATTCACAAGGACCATATATGCTCTCCTCAACACTATTACAGCATTTGCATGGTACTTAATCCCTGTTTCAGTTAAATATATACTATCTGCCTTAATTACACTCTTTAGATAATTTATGTGAAGCCTAATTAAAGGGAAAAAAAGACACCATTTGGGGATTTGCATTCTCAGACCAATTAACAACTGCCTAGGCTATACTTCCTTTTAATCTACATGACGCTGGAATTGTACTCATACAGCTTGCAATCTCTGTTCTGCATATTCAGGGCCCTGCACAGAAACAGAAAAAGTACCATCACTGATAACACTTTTATTTTGGCTTCGAATGCTCGTGGGACATATGACTATCAATGAAAAATCATCTAGCCTGCAGGTTGGATGGATGGATGGATGGATGGATGGATGGATGGATGTTCATCTTGACAGATTCAGAGGTGAAATCCATAAGGGCCGTTTAGACTTTATCCATTTGTAGCTGGGATACCTTATTGAAGTGATTAAGTATCTGTGGGATACAACAGCAGGGAGTCTCCTTAGCCAAGAATCAGCAAACTACTGTTCTTAAATCAAACCTCTCGATGACATCACTAGTTGCTGTAGAGCCCTAGAATTAGGAGCATAACCAGGATTGCTTACATAAATATCCAGCTGCAGAGTCTGTGACTAAGAACTTCAAGTGCCGATTCAGCCTGAGTTCTCTGTGTCATGGACACCTGGCACTCACTGACTAGACTCCTGTGACTTGCAAATTAGAAGATTGGGTTAATGTAGATGACATGCTCACAGTCAGAGAGAAAACACACACAAAGAAAATTAAAAATGCTCACAAAACTGGTATCAGAACACCTTCTGTCCACCATGGCATGTGATTATTCAACCTGACGGATGTGCTAGCATTTTTTTTATTTATTTTTTTTTATTCATTCATTCATTCATTCAAATTCAAGATATTTTCATTAGGCCATTGCATGAGCAGCGATGGAGATAAAAGATGGGAGCTGTTCTTTAATCTGGGGCTGTCTCCAGCCATGGGTGACATTTATCAACAGTGGTAACGTGTGATTAATTGCTTATAAACATCGGGCTCAGAGCCCATGATAAATGTATATTAGACGCACGGGGAGGAGGAGAACAAGGCACGTCAAGGGAGATTTGCTCCATTATTTGTCAGTTTAATCTGCAAGGAGCTTCACAATCCGTCAGTGAAGAGACCAATATCCTGAAATTGGCTTAATGTCACCCCAGTGTTCTCCAGTGAGCTGACAGTGATTTGACAGTCTCTTTCCCCTGTACATAAATATCAGATCTGTCAGTCCGTTCTCAATGACGTGGCCACACGACGACACACACAGATGTACACACGCACACACAGACACTCGCACGCGCACGCATGCACACAAGCACGCTGACAAGCCCACAGCAACTGCCAGCAACTTCCCACTTGACGTGAGTGAAATCCAAAGTAAATGCTATTAACGACAACAAAGTGATGAGTGCAAAAATACACAAAAAAATATAAAATCCAAGCACTTAATGTGAAAATCCCTAATGTAATCTTAGACTGAATCATTTACACTATGGGCACAAAATGCCTATGAATACTGCTCATGTATGTATCTAGAAAAAGACTAAAAACTAATGTCTCCTACTAATGTGCTCCCACTCATGTAAACAGCAGAAGAGGGCCAGGGGAAAAGGACTGTTGTGCAGCCTCCTGTCTCTCTTGACAGTGCAGGCCTGAGACAAGACTACCTTCCAGGGCCACAAATAAACTGTCTGTAGAAAAAACCAGTCAAATCAGTGACGGATCACGGTACTTCAGTGTGCTATGCCGTGCTAATATTATGCAAAACTCCTTAAGGCTAGTTTGTTGAACCCGATTTGAAAGATTCCTTCCGTGATCCAGTTTTCTACTACCTCACGGTCCAAAGAATGCCCAGCTGCAGTGGCAGAGAGCTACCCACAATGCAATGGGTTCCAGTGATACTTATCGCAGTCAACAGGGTGGAAAATCGTAGATGCATAGGGCTGCCTCCTCTAGCGTCCACTTGCCTGTGATCGGCAAATCTGTGCACCTTTCATCTACAAGTCACAGGAAAAAAGGAAGTCATGTAATGTGGGGAACAAACATCAAGGATATATATTCAGTTTCCTGAAGGTGTGCGAGTGAGCATGAGACACACAAACTGTAAGTTATTCTAAAACTTCCCCTTTACAATGCTGTGTGCACTAATACTCTGAAGTCCATTAAACACTATTACATTGTAAGTCTGCCAGAATACGAACAAAGGGCAGAATGTGGTTAAAGTACCAACGGGTGTGACCTACAAATGAAGCTGTGATTTCATTTCTCTCTTCTGCTGTTACCCTGTAGAGCATGTTTAACCGCTAGGTCAAGGACATATGTGGCACTGTTCTCATTCTAGAGCCTCCAAAGACATATGAGTTGAGGTGAGAGGGATCAGAGGTGTCCCAGTGGAGTCTCAAAGAAAAAAGGGTAAAATTTCTGCAGAAACTCTTGTTATTGTGGTGGAGGTTTCTCTAAGGAGTTGGAAGGTAATCGTGCACTGCCAGTCTTGCCAATTTCACATCACAAATTGTGCCCTCAAAGACCAGGTATGGCCCCACATGATACTGATTATGGTTACAAGATCCAAGTCTCAAGAGTCTCACACCAGTGTCTAGTATGAACCGTTCCATTTTTATACTACTTTCAGCACTTTGCTCCCCTTCCAGGACAGTACTTTCACTGTGGAATGTTACGCTCCCATCATTACCACTGTGGCACATGGACTGCCAAATGATTGAGGGGAATTATGGGGAAACAGTGGGGGAAGCACTTTGGAGCGATAGGCAACCTTGGGTGTCTCAGAGCGGGTGGAGTTAGCATCCTCTCCCTGTGTTCACAACCCAAAGACAAGCACAGAATTTGTCAATGGTAAACCACTTTAGTACCTTCCCTCACCAGGCAGTATCTGGTATGTCTGAGGTAAATACCCTGTGTTAATGTAACAACTGTGACTGAAAATCACTGATCTAAAGTACCAGTCAAAAGTCAAAAGCATGAGTGCACTCAGTTAACCTCGGTTATTCTTGTATGCAAAGAACTTGACAGAACGGTGAAAGTGAAGCAACCCACCAGAGTCCTACATCTCTGGGAGTTGTTGCAGACAACCTCCTGCTCAAACTTGTTAACCAAATGTGTTGTGAAAACTATGTTCCCGGAAGTGGGAGAAAAACATTTGACTTTATTTACTGCACATATAGCATTAAATTGTTCTAACCTGCTGGGTTTCAGGGGTTTTTTAAGATTTACCACACAGGGCTTTGATTTTTTGTGGTTATTATTCCAACATGCCTGTTCCTGCGCATCCCACTTGGCTGATTTGGTGTTGAATGTTGAATCAGCACTGTCTGGCAACTGCCCAGGGGAGTAACATCCATGCAGTTTCCAACACCAAACAGAGCACAGGAGGACTGAGCAGCACATTAATATGCCAGGGCATCTACAAAGCTCCAGCTCTTCACTATACCAGCTTTTTTAGAGATCCAGTGCTCCATTTTTATCCTGCTAAATTTATCTTAACCTCACCCCCACCCAACAGCTACCCTATTCTGCATTTGCTTATAATCTTGCTGTTTAAATAACTGTTTCTACTGTGCTATAGCTCTCATTGTGTCTGCTGTGGTGCATCTCAAAAAGTTTCTACAAACTGCCTGTTCCCATGGGTTCACACTGACATGAGGGATGGAGCTCCAGGCCTCCCTTGTGCAAGATTTCACTGTTTTCCCATGATTGGACCTTCACTACTGCCTGTGGCTGGCAGAGACTTTCTTGGTGGTTACTAAGGCTTTCCTAAGAGAGTCAAGGAAGGGCTGCTGGAGCGTTCCAGTCTGGGCCCCATATCGGCAACGAACACTCACCCATCTTTTCCAAAATAATCTGATTTACCTTGTCCTTGACTTCTCAAAGTACCAGAGCTTTTCAGAACAGATAGGGCTCAGCAGCAGATGCTGACTGCCCCCTAGCATGTGACCAATTTGGAATTTCAAGGGGAACTGAGTCTCTTGGGTGTCCACCCTCCTCACTGAGTACATCAATATTGGTGACACACTGTGATATTTTCCAGTTTTTTGGTGTTGCAAATTAAACTTGTACTTGACATCTGTGGTTGGCTGAAGTTTTAGTGTGCCAACAAATCAGAGGTGCAACAAAGGGAGCAGGAGGATAAAATCCCCCCAGAGTTCATGCAAGACTAATGTGTTTAACTCCACTGATGGCTATTGCTAATATTTTTGCTCCCCCAGTCCCTGACAAGCTGTTTTACCACAGTAACATATATAGAGTTAGAGCAGTAGAGCTGATGGTACAAAACAAAAACTGAGGAGGAACAGCTGTCCTTAGCTACAGAAGCAGAAGAACCTCAATGACTCTGATAATGGTGCAAGTAACTTATTTGAAAGCCTTACTTGCATTATTCAGGAGACAATGATAAAAATTTGTGATTGGCAGGCACTATTACAAATCCATTTTCGACATAAATTTTCCTCTCTAGATATAAAGCAAAGATCTATTTGACTGGCTTTAACCCTAGTGAAGCTGCAATGCCTTACGTTTGCTTAATGACAAATTATAAACATGAATGAGTGGATGGACTCCCACTCTCAAATCTGCCTGAGGGAGTGAGCAGAACAAATTGTTATTGTCATGGCATAATTATACTGGATCTTAACAAGGAATGCTGTCATTGCCTTCCCTTTAAATGAGTCAGTCTACCACTGTGGCCAAAGTTGCCTCTGGCATGTTCCTAAACACAGGTCTGTTGGTATCATTTGTGCTGAAAAGCACCTTTGTGAAAAAAGTTAACTCAGCATCTAGAGGTTCCTTCAAAAAGGGCAGGAGCTGCATCAATCAGCAGTGGATCATTATAAAACCTACATGGTCCAGCAAGTGGGAGACAAAAGTCATACAGCAATTGATGTTTGGTCACATTCTTTCTCAAGAAGGGAACAGAGGGAAGATTGTCATCTACCACTGGTTCCACTTTCAGGTAATGATGTTACAAAACTTTGACGCTTTCATAACTGTGATACAGTAGTATCGAGAGTAGTGTAACAGTAGTATAATACAGAGACCATTAAAATATCCGTCTTTCCATCCATTTTCATTAACTGCTTATTCTGAGTAGGATAGCAGCGGCCCAGAACATATCCCAGAAGCAATGGGTGGCCAGCTATTCAAGTAATACTAACGCAACTTGGAATATTCCTGGAATATTTTCCAGTAATCCAGGTTAACTATTGTAAACAAAATGCCTTGCTCTTTTTTAAGAACCACAAATGTGGTGATTTGGATTTGGAGTCCATGGCTGCAGAGACTGCTGATATATTACTAAATTCATACAGATTGGTCTTAAATTAATTAAAATGGATTAACCATTAAATGTTTTAGGGTCTAGTACAACTTATAATAAATCTTAATTTTCTTAATATTTCATGTTAATTATTCAGAATACTCAAAAGTATAAGAATTCTGTTAAAAGGGCCAATATGTACAGAGGTAACATTAATGCAGTGATATTAGATGGGGTCATGGCAGGGGGAAGTGCTGTATTATTAAATTCCTACTATACTAAAATTAGAAAATAATTAAAATCAAATTAGGAATTAATTATTTTTGGGACCCAGTACAACTTTGAATTAATCTCAAACATTCTGAAAATTCAAATGTAGTACAGATTTGTAAAAAGAACAAGGGAACAAGGGAAGCAGAACTGGCTGAGTGAGTAGTGCTTCAAAGCTCTGAGGTTGTGGGTTTGACCCTGGAACTACTTCATACATGTACAAGTGCTCACAAGGGCTGCCTCTAAGTATTTTGGCTTTCACCTACATTTCAGATGCACACATCAGGTAAAGTGCTTATTCCAAATTGCCCTATAATTACTGAATTTTATAGTCTTTCCTGCAGTGGGTTGGTATCTCAATTAGCATGTATCATGCCTTAGGCCCTAGACTTTGTTTGCTGGGCTCCGTGCCTCTGTGGATTCACCTAAACTAGGCTTTGTTGAAAACAGATGGATGTGTTAGATGTAAAAACATGTCCAAAGATGTCTGAGCAACGCCCTGTTTGACCTTTCCTTTGTAAACATGTCAAATACATCGGCTATCAACGTTGGGAAACGCTTAGAACTGGAAGAGCTCCAGTTCACTTTGAAGTTATGCTGGTCTTACCATCATATGTCCCACTTTCCAGAAGAAGCCCGCTGTCCTCCAAGATGCGGAATTCGCCAACACTGATGAAATTGTAGTCAACCCCGGGCACCTCCCCATCTCTGGGCTGTCTTGTGGTACCTGCCCATCAAACAAGAAGCAAACAGCACACGATGAGTCAGTCAGCATGCAGGAGGAAAACAGAGGCTGAAGAAGTGCATGCTCACAAGAAGAAGCCACAACTGCAGGACCAGCTTCAATCATGGGAAGAGAAAGGACGCCACTGTGTCATCATAAGCTCTTTAGAATGTTCCACATTTACTTGTTCATTCTTCCTATATATCTGTATATCATCTATATATCTTCAACACATTCTCCTTATCCCTCTGCATTTTTGCACACATATATATACTGTATTCTTTATTTGAAAAAGGCAACTTACTCACATAAATTCTACAATGCCTTTCATTTTCTGAAACCTCAGGTAGGTGTAATTTAGATGTCTAACGTGTGAAGTTATTCACTCAGAAGCAACTGTGAACAAAGTAAGCAAAGAACAGGGGTAATAAATATTCCAGAATGGTATTGTGAGTTGGTAGGTGGTACCACTGTGGCAATGGAGGATTTAACACGATGGGCAGCTTATCTTTCTGTAAATCTGCCTTAAATATTTATTGAACAAAACACATTTACAAGGAATCTGGTTCTCTGTGTTCCTTCCTTCCGTTTCGCCAAACGTTTTTTGGAGGCGTGCATGACAAGGCAAGTGAGAATATATGGCTAATTGATTATAAGTGGTCCCAAAAAGGGCATATGTCTTTTAACTGGAAAGAAAATTAAATAAGGAAAGACCAGATCACTTCTTTTATGTTTATGCATTTTCTCAAATGGAGGAAGAGGTAGGACTCAATATTTACCATTACTTTATACGGTTATTTATGTAGCTGACATTTTTCTCCAAAGTGACTTGCAATGTTAACCTAATAAAATGATTTAGAGATTTAAGCAGCTGGGTAACTTTTTATGGAGCAAGTACCTTGCTCAAGGGTATTAGTGCAGAAGTACGGATTTGAACCTGCCAAACAGTGGTTCTAACCACTACGCCACCCGCTGCCCCATTTCTTTAATCTCAGAGGCAGTGAAAATTTTTCTGCCCCTCAGGTTGTTAGAGCCCAATATTATTTTTTTAAATAAAAATAAAATGAAATAAACATCAAACCAGATTGCATATAAGCTATAACATGTAGAAAAGGAGGTTGTGTTTTGAATAAAATACTTGGCACAGCTATAGTCATGAGGGTGGGATAGAACAGAGTGTCACCTGCCCAGCAATAAGATGCTTCCAGAAAGTCATGGAAATCATAAGGCTGTGCATCACTTCTCACATTTTTACTCAGCTCTGGAAGTAAGATATGGTACAATCTTGATGGAAGTGAATTCTTGCCATGTAACCTTTGACCTCTGCATAGCCTGAACCGCACAAGAAAGACTGGGCTATCATGCCGGATCACAAGCATCTCACTACAGTACTTGCTGGAGTTAACTACTTGCAGAGTAATGTTTTTTAATGTGCATTTTACAAATGATATATTGGTATAACTTGCCAGGATCGATGTATATTCTGTTACTGGAATCATTAGCTGGTAGCATACAAAAGTTTTACCTACACATATAATGCCTTTGCCTTTGAGATCTTGGTCACAGTTTAATGATGTGTCACATGATGAAATGGAAAAAAAATCTGTAGAAAAGGAGATATGACATGGGAGCAATGTCACTATTGGGCAGTGGATTTTAACCTGGGGTTCACAGATCACTTAGGGTTCTGTGAGTCTGCTTCAGAGGACCCATGAAGTATTGGCTCACACAAATAAATAAATAGACAAACAAATAAATAAAAAAAGCCACCTATGCCATTACTATTTATGTCATAGTTCTTTGTGAAGGCAATATTTCATTGTGATAAACTGAGTGCAGTTATTTTCTTTCACTTTAATTATACACATTTTTCTAGGAGAGTTCCTTAACAGATTCTTACAGTCGTCTGAGGCCTACAAAAGGTTAAGAAACTTTGTTATAGAGGAGGTACAGCTGGTACAACAGCACCCTCTGAAGAGTAACCTCTTTTTGAACTGTTAGTTTTTTCTTTGGTACCTACTGTAAGGTACCACCTCCTGCCACACCCAGTAGGTCACCTTAAGCCATCCTTAATCAGCACCACCATGAACCACCTCAGCCAAGTCAAGCAACTATCAACTTGTGAAACAGGCCACTTCTCCCTTACAAGTAGTGAATGCAAAGCTCCAGGTGGACAACAGAAGCTGACTGATATGGATGGGCAGGGGCAGCAAGTTCACCTTTCAGCACCCCCTGCCTCTGCAGCCAGGTAGAACAGTCCCACCTTTGTAGCACTTCACCCCCATGGTGATAGGCAGTACTGAAGCCTTTTTGCCCGACTGCAAGAGTGTTTTACCTGCTTTCAGGCTGTCCTGAAATTGAATTCTTCCTGAGGGCCTGTTTTCTGTATTCAGACCTGCTTCTTTTCTGTCCCCTGAAAGGAGCTTTTAAGCATTCGCTGCCACACCATGTCAGATGTGAGTTCCCGAGGAGAGGGGAGGATGTGACTGCAGATATTGTTCCAATGTTGTGTGGCTGCTTTGGACCCCCCAAGGTCCTCTTTGCCTCCACTGGACCTAAGGAACTTTTATTCCACTTTCATGGCCTTTAATGCCAACCCCAATGCCCCTGCCATCCAGTTTGGCATGACTAGAAGACGGCACCGCTGGGGCTAGTAATTGAACTTTTTCTCGGGCACAAAAAAGCACACATTACATCCTGTCATAAAAGGCCACTTTCAGGCCAGTGTGGGCAAATGCTTCTACTGGCAGTGTCCACTCATTCACAACATTTTGCTTTTTCCCTGCATAACAAGGTTGTACTCAAAAGCTTGGTAAAGAAGTGGATAACACAGAGCAAACAAAGGAATAGTGGGACCATTTCAATTATTCTAAACCTCACACAGGATGAGGAATTCCAATAAACTCTTCAGCCATTAAGAAAGACTAAATTTTTGTATGTAATACAGCCAGAATTGAACTACTTAACAAATGCAGCTTGACCCACGGTATTATGTGTTTTTATTGCTTTTTTCTTTTCATTTGAGAATATAACAGTTGTGCATCCAAGAAAACAGCAGTGAGGAGATGGATAATTCATTTCTTAATTGTCCCAAAGACAGCAAAATCCATATTTAAACCCCGTGCTCAAGACAATTTTTACAGCACAGCTTTTAATTACATGATTTTGGTGAACTCAATGAATAAATAGAGGAACACAGTTTATATATAGCAAAAGCTTTGTGACTGCGATACAGGAATAAAGTTATCCCATTGTGACACCTCCGACTTGTACTACTCAATTTCTTGCTTTTTGTGTTCGATCTCAACTGCAGACTTCCTGGTGGTGTAGGCATGCTACCAGGGAGCTATAATGGTTACGTAAGCCAAGACACTGGCTCTGTTATGGAACAAACCACATTAACACATGAGCTGGTCTGGGTCTGCGTCTTTGGACCTCAGGAGGAACAGAGAGAATGAGAGGATTCTGGAACACCACAACATTATAAAAGACAGACATACCATGGGTGATTAAATCGCTAGCACAACACACATTAGCCTCAAGCTAGTTCTGCCAATGTGCCAAATGTCTTAAATTACAACAAAATACAAAAAAAACAACATTTCAAATATGTAGCAAAGTAAATTGCCAGTTCTTTAAAGCAGAACTGAAGTGTATGTCACCCAGAAGGGATGTTGTAACTGGACTAACAGAAAGGCAGATGTACAAAGTCCTGCTCCCAGGAGGCTGACTTGGCTCTGTGGCCACTGAGATCTATTAAGGTGGATGAAGATGGATTTTCTCCCACAGAGTTAGAAGGACACTGCATTACTTTTACAGGATGGGAGAGTGTGCCTGAATAGCAGGTGAGAAAAATGAGCGGGAGGTATGGGACGAAGGAAAGAGAGTGTAATTGAGGAGTCCTCATTCTTTCCACCACCATAGCTGCTTCATTGGGACAGCAGTTCAAGATGCAGATTGCAAATTGCTAGCTATGTGGTAACACCTCAGCATGTGATTTACAACCAACCTGGATGTGATGAGGGATAGATGAACCTCTGACCTCTAGACCGAGGATTGAGTGAAGTTTGAGGAGCAGTGAGGGAGGTGTGGGGAGGTTTAGTGTTGGACAAAGCAGCAAGATATTCTGGAGACTGACAAGGCTGTGAGTGCAAAGTGGACTTGACATCAGGAATATATGTTAGAAACCTCACTCAAGGCACTCATTCATGATTAATGCCCCTGGAAATTTACACAACCCCTGTTGTAAAATGAACCAAAGCTTATGAATAGTTTTTCTTATCTTTGGAATATTAGCCCTTGTGGATATGAAGATATTTTTGGGTAACGGAGATGAGAGGGGTGTTACTCACACGGGATGGTGCGCAGGTACAGGTTGTCCCGGATGACCTGCTGTAGCTTGTGATCCAGGGAGCCTTTCTGGAACTGCAGGCTGAGGTAATGACGTAGGTCTGTGTTTAGCACCTTCCCTGTAAGAGAAAAAAATATACAAACTCACATGAGTGTTGCTCGCTAGAGGGTCCTCACTCAGACTAGAATCCGACAAATCGATTCGATAGGGAGCAACAATTTAACTGTCTGAAAAGAACTATTCTTGTGATGAAAATGTAGGTTATCCTTTAGAAAAGCTTGTAATAATTTTCAACCGCAAAGTGTAATGGAAAGCTCCAATATAAAAGAAGTCACCTGACCAAAGGAAATGCAAGCCTTAAACACATTTGTGAAAAAGGGAGAAGTTGGGGCAATGCTCAACAATGTGAAGACAGTGAGGAGAGATGGGAGTTGTGTTCCTTTGAGCTGGAGGGAATGAGGACAAAGAAGGTAGAGCCAACATTCATCTACCTGCCAAGGCCCAAGTCTCAGCCTTCTCATATATTTTTTTTGTGACACAAGATTTCTCCCAACAGGACGTGTTGGCAAGCTTAGCCACAGCACCAAGTCACCAGATGCATGGAAAAATCACAATTGCAGTGTTGAACACGAAAATGCAAGTTTTTCTCAGACTGAGGGCTCCATCAAGGCATTGCCCTGAATAATAATTTTGGCTCATTCTGTCAGAAATACAAATATAAAAATTGGTGTACAAATTTAAAGCCAGTGACTGGGAGGTAAGGTGAAGAAAAGTAATGAAAACAGTTTATTTGGACCTTTCATGGAAGAGTGCAGAGAACGACAGGAATTTGTGTCAAAACACCACCCAGTATTTATTAAAACTTTAAGAAAAGAAGCAATAACTATCTATATACAGAGAAATGTGAAAAAACACACACATCCTCTGAGAAGATCACTTTGAGAACAATAGTGGTTTTTTATCTGTTCCACTGAGGGGTAACAGATGAACACTGATAAACACAGGCTCAGACAGCTGGCTTGGGCATGTGTAAATAGCCCAAGAGAGACCATGTTAGAAAGATTCACCAATGCAGATCAGCAGAAGGAAGATGGCATGAACCAGTGCGGTCTGACAACGGAGGGGGGGGGGGCATACACCAATACAGATGGGGGAAAGCAGGTGCCAGTACAGCAGGGGAATATGGGTGCACATGCATCAGCTTTCTGAACACTTGCATCCCAGAGGGATCAACGTGCCAGGGCAAATGGCCCATGTCGTTCTCTCAGAGGAGAGCTAGACCCCAGCTGGTCAAGTCTTACAGGGTCCTCAGGGGGAGGCAAAGGCATAAGAATGTTCACCTGACTCCCTCTTTATATTTAATTTAGCCATGAAATCCAGTCCTTATGCTCCATGCAGTACTCCATCATTTCTACAGTAAAGTTGATGATTCAAGCACTGAAACCTATAAAAAAACAGGCATCAACATGCAACTTATGTTGCACTTCTTACTCTATTTACTTTGTTTTGCGTATAACAATCTGTGAATCCATAACTTCAGGTGACAGGATTTTCAGACAGTTGTGATTTTCAGACACCCACAGGTTTCAGATTCACATTGACCTACATGTTTTAAAAGCTATATGTTCAAATTATAGGAGATGTTTCACTCTTGAATCTTCATTTACGGTATATTAATACTAAACTGTTTCAGAATATTAAAAATGCAGGTCAAAAGTTTGGGTACATCTGGGCAATTTGGGCAATACCTGTATGGGACAAACTGACTAGAAGAGACAAAGTAAACCAACCTATATCTCTGGGGAACTTCTACAGAACAGCTGGAAAGACCTACTGGCTTATTTCCAGATGAAATGGATTTATGGAAAGTGTACTCAAACTTATTAATGGTGCCGTCAGTCTAAAAACTGACATAATGTACAGTTTTGAGCTTTCAAAGGAGTCTTTTGAGCCCAAGCTGCTTATGTGATAATGATACAGTATTAATAACAAACATGGCTGTCCGCACTGTGCCCCACCTTCCCAGAAAGAAAACCTGTGCCTTTAACCTCACCTATGATGGAAACAAACATGTTTCAAAGTGAGTATTTTGAGATTTCCATCTTTGATTTTCCTCCCCAGGTCAGTATTTCTTCCTCTCAGTTTTTATTTTTCTTTGTCAGCCTACCCTCTCCCCGGCTTATCCATTACCCTCACACACCAAGCGCTACATTCTCACCCAGGGAAAAAGCAATGAGCCCCAGGCTCTAATAGAGAGCGTCAATATCTCAGACAGCACAGCCAAATTCATACCTGCAGCATAAATCAGCTCCGATCCCCCACTCATGCCATATGTTTGCCAATCTACTCTCATTTAAAATTGCTCTTAAACTTTTCATAGGTCTCACATTTTCTTACAGCTTATTTTACACAAAAAGTCTCCAGTCCAGTTTCTGCAGAGAATAAATTAGAGCACCAGCACATAATTTATAGTCTCATGGATTTGAAACAAAGGAAAATAAGCCCTTTTGAGGACTTTATTCACAAAGCCAAAGTATTAGTCACCAGGTGTTCTAGAAGTCAGGCAGTTTCAGATACTAAAACCAGAATCATAAACCAGCACTCCAGATTCCCCAAATCCACCCCTACACCTAAGCCCTCATCCCTGTCCCCTATCCCCACAAACAGCTTCAAACCTTACCCCTAATCCACACCCACTTTTCACCTTTCCTCACATCTAGCTTCATCCCTAAAATTCCTTTTGTTTCCTTCTCATCGCCTATTTATGCAACACCCTGAGAGAAAAGTACTAACTCACCCAAAGGAGTACTACAGTTTTTGGGCTTCTTTCTACTAATATTTAAAAAAGGATCTCTTGGGACACTTGGAGAGAGTGGACATTTGTTACAATCCCGAGAGAGGTTGGAGGCCCACAGCCCCCTCTGGTTAAATAGATCCATCACTCTGGACCGGGAGAAATGAGCACAAATTTCCATCTGTTTCTTCTACAGTCCAGTGGAGACAGCTGAGTGGGCATGGCCTCAGATGTGTGCTTGAATAACTGCAGCCAGCTACTGCTGCTACTGTTGCTCACCTTAAAGGAAGGTGTCAATGCAGGAAGGCACGTCATATACATCCTCTTCTACTGCTGGCCTAACCTGCTTTTGGTATCCTCTCTACTCCTCTCTCTGTCACACGCTCACTGTCTTTGCTCTGAGCCTTCATGACAAACACAGTCCTGTGTCCTCCAATTCCTCACATGGTTGGCAGATTTCTCCAAGGTTCTTATTTACAATGAAGTAATTATTTGGACAGTAAGTAACCTCCCCCTAGTATTTCAGCTGCAAATTTAGCAGTAATTAAAACATGCATTCTAAACCCTGCAGGGCTTAGGGTTTGGAGTACACACTCAGTGGAAGCAGTAAAGGTGAAGGACAAAAAAGAAATATCAGTTAAGGGCAGCAGGTACATGGACTGTATAATGGATTTCTCCGTGCTGATTGCTAGACAGGACACACATTGATTCTGGTCACTAAGCTTAAGCTCAGCTTTATGAACAGGTGCATCCTTTTGTGTAGTAAGTGAGGGACAAATGAAGGTCATACCTAATAGGTAAGGAGCAAGTGGGGAAACGCCTCCCACTCATGGGCCTGACCCATCACTGCATTGCCACAGGGCTCATGGAGAGTGACAAAGGACAAACCATGTTTGCATTCACTCCCTGCCCAAAACACATACAGCCTCCATCGTCCAGAGAAGAGAAGGCAGTCTTCTGAAGTGCAGTGGCCCTCAGTATCACTCTGACACATCATCTGCATTGGTCTACTGAGCAAGGTACTCCCAAGTTCATACACTTGTAACATATACGAAGTAGGGTTCTGTACACTAGTACTAATCTTTCTCCTTCTCAGCTAGCATATTATAAAATGCTAATGGTTTTAACTAGTTTTAAAAAAAACAGCCAGGGAACTAATGACTGTGGTGCCATGAGGTCCTTTCAAAGAGAATGGCACGAATTGGTTCTACAAGGCTAAACAAAATGATGCATATGTTGAGTTTAGAATAATAAGGGCACAAGTTACTTTTTAATGGTGAAGAGCATTCAAATTGTCAACAAAAAACTCTCCCTCTAAGTGGGACCATATAGCATGGATTATATTTTTAAATAAACTGCAGTGACAGCTGTTAACAGCTGAGGAGTCAACTTGTGATGCTCTTGCCTCACTTTTACACAATATTTTCATAACATCCAGCTAAAGCGAGGATGAGACAGCAGTTTCTAGTCGTGGCTGTACACTGAAAGCCCTGTGGTAAAAGGCTGAGTCTGTAACCCATTAGCTTAGGCCCCAACCTGACACTTCATTTTTCATTCCTGGTTTTATGTTCAACTCTTTCATCTGATTCTTTCACATCCAACAATCTCAGCTAGGGTAGGAGCTAACATGATCAAAACCTTAAATGGTAAGAGCCATGTGCAGGAGGAATGAAAGTGTATAGAGGGACCAGCATTCTGGTAAATAGCCAATGTTTTATTCAGACTATTTTAAAATGAGGGAAGAAGGTCCCCATTGATGAGACAAAAAGATATAACATGATGGGAACAAAAAGCTTTTTCTTTTGTATTCTAACTCAAGTGTGGCAGTCTGGAACCTAGCCTCACCTCTATGTTGTAGATGTATGGCCACACCAAAAAAGAAACTTATTAGAAAAAACACCAGATGTGACCAATTTAAATATTAAAAGAGAACAGAATAGGAAAGAAGGTGAATGGCTTAGCAGGAGGGCTGATGTGGCCACTGCTACTGTAATGCTGTTTTATTGTATGTTTAGTGTAATGCGTCGAATTGCTCAATTTTTCTTGAATCTTGATACTGAAGGTTAAGATTTATTTTCCAGTCCACTGATACTTAATAGAGGCTTCTTTTCCTGGGTTTCTTTTAGCATAAGACCTGAAGAGCCATTTCTTTTCCAGTTTTCTTTTTGTTAATTAGTTATGAATAGACTTTTGTTTTGGTTTATAAATATAGCTCATGAAATGTAAAAATTCTTGAAGTCCACCCACTGCTATCCCCCTGCATGGCTGCTTTCTGGACCCAACATACCATGTGTGCCACATTACCAATAACTGAAAGCAATGTAGAGAACTGGATAGCAGGACCACCAACAGCAGCCATCAGTTGAGGATTTTGTCCATCCACAAATCATTTAAAAAGAGGGCCATCATGGTGCAAACATTGCTGGAAGAAAAGTGCTAAACTAAGAAAACCAAAGCCTAAATCCTAACACTTTTGCTGTCTTGGAAGGCTGTTATTGGACAAGCCACCTGTTGTCATTCCATTACCTGCTTTAAATGGAATGCACCCCTTCATTCTGATGTGCTTGCAAAAAAGCGATATCTACTTCACATGTGGTAAAAAAATAAAGATACCAGAACGAGCCAAGAAGTCTGAGGAGATAAGGAGAGCACAAAAGGAAGAAATGCACAAGACAAGGGGCATTTCACAAAATGTTTACATTTTTGGGGTTCAAACTAACTATCTCCAGTTGATTTGCACCAGCTAGTGACATACCATGCAAAAACAAAATTTAAAAAATGTAAGATTTTTTAGGTTGAGGAACCTATGAAAATACATTGCTCTATCCTTTTGGCACAGGTAACAAGTTCCCAAAGAAAGGATAAGGCCAACCAATTTCAACAAAATTCAAAAGATTAACTACACACAAACATGGTCCAGTGTAATCATACTTGACTTTCCATTCTTTTCATTGACTTGTCACCAGGGGAAACACTGGCATCCAGGAGGAGGTCTAAAAGCCCAGAGTGAATACATTGCAGTAAAGCTGAAACACTGTTTCTTCTGAAGTGCAGGAGCAAATTCATTCAATCATTTAAAATGCACAAAACATGCTACAACAAAACTGAAAGCAGTGAGAGAAAGAAGCTGAAAGGAACAGTCAAATCCCTATGCCCTCTGGAGACTCCCTCCTCAGACATCTCGAGATGTTATCTTTTATGCCTATATTTCTCGTTTTGCCACTGACCTGCATGCATTACCAATGGATGTGAAATCAACCTTGTCTCTCAACACATAACTAAGGTTCTAGGACTAACTGTAAAACAGAATCCATGTCTTGCATACTAACCCTTTAAGGGTTTTTTTTATTATCAAAGGTAGGTAGGCTTTAATAAGAGATTGGCATCCCCATTGCCTAGAAGCTCTAGCTCCATTTCTTGGACCACCGACCTAAAATTCTTACATTATGACACCCCCACTCTTATTTCCAAGTGAGCCCTAAAAAGCAAACTGTAGTACCACATCACAACTTGTTATGATGCTACGATTCTTTTTCTTACGCAGATTTGCCCCTCAGCACCTGCAAGACTTTGTAAAGAAATACGGACATCCAAGGCATGTCCTCCATCTGAGGGATCATTCTGTGGCTTTAGTATTAATAATGGCAGCTGTCAGGCATATGGCAGGAGCCAATACATCATGTCTGCCTTCAGTCTAAAGGGTATCAGAGACAATACAAGGCATTTATTTTGTTGCTGTGCTGGGGGGGTTGTCACTGTGATTCAGAATAGGGATATTATATAATCATTTCATTGCTATGCCCAAGCAAGTTAAAGGAGAAGTGGTGGGGAGACAAAGGGGTCTTCAAGAGCAGTGACATGCAGGCTGGTACAGAAGAACAGCTTAAATATATTAAAGACATTTTTCAACTTTAGGACTTCAAAAATGTTCATTACTCTACACAGCTCTTTTCTTGGAATCGGCTGTGGTCTACGTGTCTTGTTGTACTTATCAGGACACCGTGCTGGCTCAGTGGGAGGAGTTGTGGTCTCACAGCTTCAGCCTTTCAGGTATGCATCCTAGCACAGCTCAATCCATGTGGTATTGGCACCAAAATTTTCCAGTTTCCTTCCATTTTTTGAAAGGCATGCTTTTCTAATATATTTAATACAGGTGCACAATGCAATGTTATATAATTAACATTATTTATAAAGTGTATATGCCTTTAAGTGAGCTGTGTTATGACAAGGGAAATTGGTTCCTGGGAAAGATGGATGTGATGTATACATGGCTAAAAGTTAAAATGATCTGTTGCTTTTATAGCACTGCTGCTGAGTGGTTATGTTGTGGTTCCCTTACAGAGTTAATGTTCTACATCACTTAATAAAAGTTGATTTGTTCTGCATTCTTCCACCACCAACTCCCGAGTGCATCTCTTTACAACTTTCCACATACTGGTGTTCCTCAAAGACACCCAACACCAGCAATAAACTTGGTTTTGTTTGTTATAAACGTAAGTAGACAGCAGGATGATCCCCGCTCAGACGTGCGCTCGTGTGTGTGTGTGTGTGTGTGTCTGTGAACTGTGATCTGTGTCTACTGTGCACTGTGTACTGCAAAGTGTTTTAGTGATATTTGGGAAAGTTGGTTTGGGGGTTTTCGGATGGGCTGGGAAGCATTATTATTTTCCCCATAATAAATAATGGAAACAGCTCCCTCAATTTATGTATTTTCGATTTAGCAGCCTTTTCAGGAACTAACTAGACACATAAATCGACAGGTGACTACATGAATAGTCTGCTTCTCACCCCATGTTCCTGCCGTTTGAATCATTTTCAGCATAACAGAATGAGTGGATCTTTAAAAAAGAAGGATGATGCTACTTTCTTTGATGCTAATAAAAAAAAACAGCTACAGAAGTGAGCAAGGCGTGAACAGTTTGAAAGCTGTTTCCCAACTGTCATTTACCCTCTTATTTGTTGGTTTGATGAAATGAGAAACACAACATCCAAAGTTTTCAGGTATACAGCCAGTTGTTGCTTCAGCCACTTTCAGCACACTTTTCATTTCGCAGGACCAGTCAGGGGAATGGTTAAGACACAACTCCCATGGCTTTTTTTAATGAAAAACAACTGCTAGAGGTAATAAGAGAAACTCTGAACCCTTCACTGATTCATCAACACATTTCTTTTAAAAAATCTTTCATATTTGACTGGGATTTCTGCAAAAGATCAAGCAATGGAAATGTGTTTGATACAACAGGGAAGTAGGTGAGAGGTTTCATCTAAAAATCCATTGGGCAAAAATTTTGGTTCAAGTCGCGTTTTCATCCCATGTGAGCTAATCATTCTTATGGAAGCCACTCTCTTGCAGGGAAACCTCCCATCAAAACAGTGCTTGGCATGCCAGAGCTGTTCACACCATGTTGAAAAATGAAAGAGTCCACTATATGTGCAGAGGCAGAAAGTTGCCTTCTTTTATGTTGTGGCTATTTAACAAGCTTGTTAGTAAGAGAAAAAAATGAACTGCCTGTAGCTGTTCGCAATATTGCACAGTATGAGGCCGTCCTATGTTCACAGTACTCAGAGAATTGATCCGGTTTTCTTTGAACTTAACTGAGAACTGGGGAACTGAGAATCTGGGGAACACCCAGCTTCGTCGCAGATGACAACCAAAGCCATCTTGTTTATCGTGGGTGGGGCAAATAGGTTTTTTAATGTTTAAGCTCCAAACTTGGAAAGAGTGGACAAAATATGAAAGCACTATATTTAAGCTTAGGTTTGAGAAGATAGTCTTGAGAAAAGTAAATAGCTTAAATTGCTTCATCAATATAACTGCACAAAACAAATGTCTATAAATGAGGACAAGCAATTAAAGATTGATGTATGGATGGATGGATGGATGGATGGATGGATGAGAAATAAGTGACTAAATTGGAACTAAATAATGTAAAGCCAAAGAAATGTCTACAGTTGTGCATCTTGTAATCAGTCTTAATATATTAGACTCCTATACGTACATAGTTATCATGTCCTGGACAAATTAACCAAGAGTTTACTGTTAATTTTATAAATTAAGGAGAGTCTGTACCTTGGAAACAATTCAACACTTCTGGTAGATTTTGACTTGCTTAAGGACTCAGGTAAAAACAAATTAAAAAATTCCATTTGCTATTCGTTCCTTAGAAATACAAAGACACTTTTAAGTCAATGTTGGACTTAGAATTGTACGTCTGTACAGATAAATAGTGAACTTTGGATTCGGTATTTTGGTTTGGTAAAATTTGGGTACTTGCTGAATATCGAAATTAGTCTACGAAAAGTGTGCTGTTAAAAACTGAACCGGATTAGGAGGCGTGTGGTATCTCCATAATAAAAAAAGAATTGCTCTGTACCTTACATGAAAAGTGAACAACTTTTCTGTGAATACTAGGAAAGAATTCAGAGGTGTGCAGTTAACACAAGTTCTAATAAACCCTAACAGCCTTCTCGTGGTAACTCTAACTACTAAGGACAACATGTCTGCCCTGTACCCCCATGTCTCCAGCCCATCAAATATACCCATGAGCAGAACAAAGTCTACAGAGAGCACTTTCAGCAAATCTGGCTCAGAAGCCACAGAGTGTGCTACACAACCTTCCTCTTCTTTGGAGTGACAGTTCTCATAAAAGCTGGAGAGAATTCTTTAAGCTTCTACCTCTGACATATAGAAAACCCGTGGCGTGCTCCACCGAGTGGGTGTGGGGGAAGGGGGGCACAGAAGCCTGGCACGACTGAAGGATTCTGCTGAAACTTGAAAGCCTCCACTTTCCGGAGAGAGCAAAGCGCCCTCACTGTGCTTTTTCTCTGCTGGAGTAAAAATAGCTCCAGCACTCCGCCTGTCAAGACAAAAGGGGATTGTGAGGCTGAGCAACACTGGGTGACTTATGGAGGCCTGGATGTTTTGGCAGTGCTCGATCAGCGTATGGTGAGAGGGGTGAGCAGAATCACAATAAACAAAGCACATGCATGTGGCTAGTGCTTGTCGGGTCAGAGGGCACCAAGATTCATGGGTAGCAGGTTTTACATCCCTGTGTAGCTTCAGGTAGGAGATATCTATGCCGTAGGCCCTGTATAAAGGGGTGACACACAATAACGTTATTGTTTTATGGGTATTCACTGCTGTCTGGGTATAGAAGGAGCCCCAACAAAAGCTTGCTTCCCATCAGTTCTATTGACAAACAAAAGGTTTATCCTCAGTATAAACACAGGGTTCTTGATTTTGGTGAAGAACAAGGGCAACCCACACTAAAAAAGAACATAAGTACCAGTAAGGCAACAGAACACCAAAATTCCAAAATTAAAGATTGCTGGACTGATACTCAGGAAAAATGATAACACGAAACAAATTATCTCGATGATTTCTTTCACCAAACTTTGACTTTCAATGTTCTTAGTGGTCAAATGTCAATCTTCGTGGTGAAAGGAAACTCAAATGTATTAAACAAAGGAACAAAACCTCCTTCAAGGCTCCCTTGATTACTTTGCCGGCAGGCATTGTAACAAAAAAATCCCCTGGTGAAGAATATCAATTAAAGCTTAATTACACAGCCGAATTCGGATTTATTTTAAACAGACATCCAAGGGGAAAAACTGCAAAGGTTTTTGGAAGACAATGATAAATTTAATCAAGTGTGAGTGAACTGTGCTGAAATTCACACAGCTCTGTGAAGTAATCCTCTTTCTCGGAATATTTAAAAAACAGGATTAGCGCTGGAGGAGAGCTAAAGGGCTTGGTGGTGTCCGGGAGCAGTGGCTTCTTGCTGAGTGAGGGCTCTGAAAGGGAATCATGAGAGGCCACCTGGGAACTGAGGGTCCACAAGGCTGATCACTTCCTGCAGGGGATGGTTATGCCTGAAGCAGTCCTGACCGCCCACTGGAGACCATGATCTTTTTGTTTGTCTCCTTAGAAGACTTATCCAAAGCCACTTACACAGCTAATCACTTTACACTGTTACCTGTTTATTCAACTTGATATAAAGGGAGGCCATTTGGGTTAAGCAGCCAAGCTCAGGGCAACAAAAGAGTGCCAATTACAGTTTTTGAATACACCTGGGTATGGCGAGCAATACTTGTATGAAATGAACTAGACTAAACAGTCAAAGCAATGCGTTGCACATCCCTACATTTGGTAGATGAAAAAAAACGTACTAGTTTTGCCCGGTGCTGCCCATTTTTCTTATGGAACACAAACATACAATACTTGGAAATCTGAAAGAATGAGGGACAGGGGAACATCAGTGGAAAAGTGGGACTTGGAAGCAGGATGAAAGATCACACTGAGAGCAGTAATCTGTCCTACAGACCTCCCAGGTGGGTGATGTCAGTGTAAAGTGTATCATCACAGGAGTGGTTACAGTTATAAATTACTACTTGGAAAAGGCCAGTCCCTGGATACCAGAATATGTGCAGTTCTCTTAGGTCTTTGTCTGGCCCATAATTCAACTTTGCATTCACTATCCTGCACATGCAAGAACGATCCATGCTGCAGCCAAGGGTGAGTTTCTATGTCCATTTCTATGTTATTTCCCCAGGCAACCACTTCACCACTGAATAATTCAAGGGGTTTGTGAATGCACCCGTGTACATGTAACAGGCTGGCTAGCCATACTAGCTTACAGAAGATAATAGGTTAAAGCTTTTGCATGCATAATGCAAGATGACCTACCCTTGCAGGGACTGTCTCCCAACAAGGGTCCAAGGATTATGTCACCAGGACCAATCTATCATTCCACTGCCTTTACTCTCAACCTCCTTCTTTCTCTCTAAATCAAGTTTGCAGTGCTTTCCATTTCTCTCTCTATATGGTCTATATTCAACCATGCTTTCCATCCTCAAGTCCCAACATTTTTGTCCTTTCATTGCTCTCCTTTGACTTTGGTCTAACCTCTGTAAAATGGTAAATTAAATGTAAATTCAAAAGGGACAGTGCGTCAAAGTCAGTGTTATCAGGCAGGTGCCTCATTTCACTCAAGTGTTTTTTTAGTGTGATAAGGCAAAACACAGGCAGGGGAGGTAAAATGCTTAAAGGCATTTACGGCACTATGATCTTTGCTATGTGAAACTGTTTAAGGTTTAAGGACAATATGGAACTTTCTGCTCCTGTTGGCCACTTTGTGCCCTCCATTCTCCTACCCATGGTAGAATGTATGTGAGGACAAGTCCAACATGAAAAGATCTTAGGCCATCCTCTTGCTCATAACAGCCACTTTGGATTGATTTGAAAGTCTGTGTTTTAGACTCTACACTTTTGAGTTCTTGATGGGATTCACAGTAACTCTGTATGGTGCAACGTACTTATAGTTGTAATGGTGACAACAGTAATGTGAGGGATGTTCTCTGCCCCAGAATGATAACTTCACCGACTGTGCTCTGTCCATCAAGCATTATTATTTGAATTTAGCTATGAAGCACTGAGTCTGTTTTGTCCATAACTTAGAAATCTTAATGCTGATTTCTGACACAGGCTTTGGCCCATCCCTTCTTTCAAACACTAATAGCTGATTTTTTATATCTATTTTACTTTATCTATCCTGGGACAAATAACACCAAGCCTCTGCCTCAAGCACTGAACCAGAATCTTTTTCAGTTTTATAAGACAATAGCTGGGTTTTAACTTGGGATTGAGCAGATCATCTTGGGAGAGTAAACAGGATTGCTTTATTTATTATTAGCCACACTGCATTGTGGGAAATGCACTGACTGCACTGACCGTGCTACTTTTCATGCAAGCTTGCTTGTTTTATTCGAGGGCTCAAGCAAAGAACTAAAGTGAAGCAACAGCAAAGACAAAAAGAAAGTTGAAGGGGAGTTAGAGGGGTGTTGCAACCACTTGCGTCTGCAATGCTGTGTTGGGAACCCCTGAGACCAGCAGCTTCTCACAGCTTCTCACCCACTGAAACCTCTGACCACTCCACGAGGGCACACTGAAGAGAGCACCAACACAAAAGGCGTCACTGGGCGAAAATTAAGTGGGCAGACACAACTGTGGACATTCCACGCATGAAACTATCTGTGTTTCAACTCCTGTTCATCTGGATCACTGTCCATCAAAATACAAATCCATCCAATTCATCAAATGAGTCACACTCACATTTTCCTCAGCACATTCAATCCATCCAAAGGAAGTAGTCAATCAATTTGTATTCTAAGGAATGCCACACAACCTTGGGTGCTTTGCAACTAGACCCATTTGTAAAGGTGGGTAATATTCTCGTGCAAGATAACAGACTGGAGCAGACTTTTAATTAGCATTTTAGTATACAGTCTTTTCTTTTGTAACTTCAGCAAAGACTGACATTCAGGGCTTCAGAACCAGAGTCTTAGTCATTGTGGAACAAGCCTAGTGGGTGGGGCCTGTGCAGACAAGGGTGAGGAGCTAACTTGGCTTATGGAAGTCAGGCATGGCACAAGATGTAAATAAGTCAAACTCCTACTCAGCTGGACTCCATTGAGCATGTGCACTAGAGCAGGGTCCTAACTCTCTGATCTCCCCATGATTTCAGTTATTATAGAGAGAGTGTGTGTTTATAGCCAGAGCTTAAAAGCTTATCCACAGCAGCATTCAAACATTAGATAACAATAAACAAATGAACACTCACACCTTCACACACAGACAAACATGTATGTTTTAATATTTAGGCACTACTTTTAATATAAGTACACAGGCAAACACAAACAGGTACGTATGAATACACCTGAGATGTGCGTAACGTATCTCGAAAAATACAAACACAGAATTACTCCACACATTTTCATGTTCTTAACAGTTTAATTACATGCAACATGTAGATATGTAAATACTACAGTACACAAAAATATTGTAAAAGGCAAATTGTCTCAGACACAAAAAAGCCAGAGGCATTCACAAACAAGCCCATTTTTTGCTAATATAAAAAAGTTCAAATCTAATCACCTCCATTAGCTATTATATCTAAAGCAGGGGTTTTAGTGATTATACAACTTCTTTTCATTATCCTCCACACTGCAGTAGCTCCCAAAATGGCATGATTGTTAAAATTCTTCACCTGGCTTTGATGTGTTTACCATACACTGTATCTCCTCTTACAGCATCTTCAAGAATCTACATCAATAATGTGCAGGGGGGCTGCTGCTAGTGGCAGAAGCAGTGCATCAGTAGATTGCAACTTCAGTCACTACCTGCCTAAATTAATCACATAGTGTCACAGTGAACTCAACCCCATTAAACACCCCCCTTATTCATTCTCTGAACCTGGCAGGTTGACAGCATCTCCCATCAACATTATTCCAAGGACTCTCCTTTCAGTGTGTCGGATGTGACATAGAGAGGTTCCTTGCCATAATTATTGCCCACAGCAGGCTATTTGATGGCCGCGTGCAATGGGCCTCTCGCACACCATGGAGGGCGCGGAAAAGCCATGGCCATTCACGTACTTGAACTCTGGACGAAAAGAGTTAGACTATAAAAGTTAGGTGATCTCCAACACAAAATGGCTGCTTTCATTTCAAACACTTGCAGAATCCTTTCGTAAAACTGTATCTAAATTAATCTGCATTTCAAATACTGTTTACACTTCAAACGTAAGTTTACATGATAACGTGGCATGCTATTGCAACCCTGTTGGCAAAAGAATATCTGAAAGTCCCTCAAATGTCTGAAAGCCCAAGGATAAAAAAAATAAATTTGTGTTTGTATGTGTTCTAACTTTAGAAGAGAAGGATGAAAAGATGACGTAAATCAGCAATTACTTTAAAAACATTCAACCAACTTACAGATCTTGATGGTTTATATTCATATATTGGGCTGTGACCTTCTAAGCTGACTCTCCTTTAACAGCAATGTTATTAACACACAAGTCAGCCCCCATATCACTCCATCGAACCTTTTGGATACATCATATGCAGTGATGGGTGACCTTTAAATATAAACAAAATAAACAAAAAATTCTGTACACTTGTGGAATGCTCTGTGCCCTTTACTAAAGCACTGCACGTTGGTAAAGGGTGTTTTTGATTCACATTTGGATATCAGGGAACTCAAACGGAAAAGCAGTATGAAGGCAAGTTGTGATTTATGACAGCAAGATATAAAGTTTTAAAGGAGTTCAACCAACAAAATGTAATTGAGTCTTAAAGAAAGGAAATGATGAATGGACTTTCAAGCAAATCAACTCATTTCTGGCAGACACTGATGCCAAACTGATGGGTCGCTTTGGATGCCAATCTCCAGTTGGACTGACATGGACAAAAACATGATGTGTGAAGGCAGGGCCAGGCCAGGATGAGGCTTAGTCCAAGCAGAGTTGGGGCAAGACTGTGTTTAGGAGCAGACAGACTCATAAATCAGGGCGTCACCCTTTCGATCAATGGTTTATGAGCGAAATATTTGCCAGTCAGATGCATAAGGTGCCAGTCTGTTCCTGCAATATCGCAAGAGGCGACAGTGAGGAAGAGCCCTCCTTAGATAAGGACTGACCGCACATCACGAAAAGATTTTTTTTCCTTTCCCTTTTTCAGGGTGGGAGGACAGCATGAGTGTGACAGCAGGCTGATCTGCAATCAGCTTATAGGTATGACCGAAGTCTCCGAGTCTGAGTGCATTCAGCCACTTACCCTTAAAATCACTCTGCAGAGATGGGCTTTGGCCATCTACTTGAAAAGTTTGAAATATTCTTTTATAAATCAGACTAATGCAGCTGTGGCACAATGTAAACAAGTTTCTCTAGCAGTGATGGTTATGGCTCATTTATCAGTATTCTTACCACCAAGGTCTGGCCAGCCAGGATCACTCACCAGCAGCACTGGAGATGCTGCTTATGCAGACTGACCTTGGAGCCACATGGAAGACTAAATAAAGAATCCCTCTGGCAGGCTGCTCACTCATCCGGAGAACCAGAGTGTCCTCGCCCACATCTCCGGCGTCACAGAAACTGCCTCTCTGTCAAAACTGGGATGAAAGAACAGCAAGTAGCCTTTGGATGAGAACCTGGCTTCTGACCACATGGCTGTTGTGGCCCCACTGAGAAAGTTGACCAAAGCAAAATACCTAGCTAAGAGAAATATTCTGTAAATGTCTTTATAAACACAAAACTAAAAAATAAATATTTATAAAACATCATTCCAATTATTACATTGTGTGTTAAAATTATTAAGGCTGCAAAATAGTATGGCATATTTTAAATAAACAATGTTTTAATAATATAATATTTGTGTTTTTTTAAATAAAAAATAATTTTAAAAAATCAGGTAGCTGCATAAAAAAGAAAAGGTTAACTGAGGAACCTTGCGCCTATGCGCAGACCAAACTAGAGTGAATCAGTGGACATAAAGGCTGAATCAAGGCCCCCACAAAGAATTGCTTTCAATTTTTGCTTATCTTTTTTTTCTTGAGTTCCCCAGTCTTCTACATGTGACCCCCAACAATCCCACTGCACAATGTGAAAACCCTTTCTCCCCAGTTAGACTGCACAATTGTAGTGGTCTCAGATGTATTTGATGGGCATGTCAGTTGAGATCAATGGGAAGCTTCAAAAGCCCATACAGATCTCACATGGGCCTTAGGAGACCTGGGCCCCTGGGGATTATGCAATCCTTTTCACGAGGTCATCTAAGGCAGCAATGTGTTTGTTAACTATGTAGCATAGTTTCAAAGTAGGCTGAACTCAGGACCTCAGGGCATAAAAAGCTTTTCTTTAATAGTTAATCCTTTCTAATAGTCACCTAACTAATCAGGTGCAATATAGGTGCAAGATAGCATGAGGAACACAGACACTGACAATCCAGGTGATGTAAGACAGACATTATACTTCAAAACTTCCACTTTGCTTTAATGGAATAAAGTAATAAAGATGGCAGTGGAGAAGGATGCCAACAGTGTCAGCTCCATAGCAAGGTGTTCAACCAGGGTTCTGTTCACAGATGCATGATCGGACCCTCCCCCAAACTTTCAACTGATACAGACCATCCTACACCACAATAAACTCCAACTAAATTGCCTTCCAAAGACTGCCCCATTGGAGAGAGGGAGGCAGACGGCATTTGGTATGTGTCTGAGGCAGCCGGCAGGCCAGATGGCAGGGGATGTTATTTTAGGCAACCACGCATGTAACATCAGCCAGGTTGTAGCAAATTCGGCAGGATATAGAAAGAAGCAAGTGCTTACGTTTCTCAGCCTGCAATAAGACAGGCCCAGGAGCAAGCACTGGGAAGACATACCGAATGATCAGCAGAGAATGACTATCGTCATATCCAGGCATTCTGACAGCCACAGTTTGGTGTGGTGAGGTTCCCCTGATCTCTGGCACAATCGACACCTAGTGTTGCCGTAACCTATATTCCTCAGCATCCCTTACTCTTTGGATGGGGCACAGATACCTCTATTCCCATACACTGTAAGTAATAGAAATGATTCAGAAGAACAAAGTATATAGTGGCTCTTTAACATCTAAAATGTTTCATTTAGCCACAAGAGGGCTCTAGACACAGTCCTCAGCTCAGTGGCTAAAACCTTAGGTTGCGCTTCTTGACATATGGCTAACGTTGTTCCATTAGTTGTCTGTGAAGATATATGACCCACTTTGCCCCATTGTCTAAGATTGCAGCAGGCTCCTGTAAACAGAGTGGCTGTGGACCATTAGCACACTGCAACCACACTATGCTGAAGCACATCCTTTCCGACAAGCATTCACCCCTACGTATATAGGAGGACCGGAGGCATTGGAGGGTGGTGGAGAGAAGCAGCACACCCTCCATTGCTAATGAGAATGAATCTCGCCTCCTTTCATTCTTTTGCCACCTGCATCATGTCAGCGGAATCCACAGCATCTACCACTCAAGACACCTAATCCTTTAAGCCTTTTTTTGCTTTTTTTAACATAGTAAAGACAACTATTATAAAACAAGGAAAATAGTAGTTGTAAAAATGGAGACAATGTCACGATAACGTAAAGTGGACTAAATAAAATAACTAAATTATAGTATGTACAGTATTAAGTATGTACAGAATTAGCCTGACAAGGCCTTTTCTCTATTAATATCTAATGCGCAGTTCTATCATAACACAAACGCCATGACAGAAAATGCACCGAAGGTTCACTGGAGGCAGTGAGCAAGCAATGTATGATTGAATAGAACAGGAAATCCAAGAACTGAATGCGAGGATTGACCACAAATCTTTAATACCTTATACAAGAAGTGCCAGAGGGTGACACATCCACCTTCTCAGACAGTCTGAGCAGTTTTGCATCCTTGAGTTAAAGAGTTTGTAAATATGCACCCAAAGTCATTGTCCTGATGATTTGGTGTAACAAAGTTTTCCCTACGGAAAGAAATGTCTTTCAGGACATTAACCCTTCCAATCCACAGGCCAAGTTTTTAACAGGTGGCTAGAGAAAGACACAGGTACCGATGTCTCATGGCACAGACAATCAGTCCTGCTCAGCCTTGTAGAGAGTGTTGGAGGGGCTACATAGAGATGCTCTTACAACAGCATGTTTCCACCTCCATCACAGTAGTGAAACCTTGAGGAATGGAGAGAGGAATTGTGCCAGCATCCTGAAAAGCAGTTCCAGACCCCTCCTGAGTTCATGCCATGTAGTATTTTTACCAATCTGGCTGTGCACAGAAGACCACTTGTAACACTCTCTACTGAGTGACATTTTGATGTATAACTTTGCACTTGCTGCACATTTCTCTTCATCCCAAACCACTATTCCAAGCTGCTGTTTTTTCTTCCCTTTCACACAAATAGTCAACTGCACATCTCCAAGGGTCAGAAAGGGCCCTCTGTGGGAACGAAGCTTTCACAGCCCCCAAGCCGGACACTGCTGTGCTGTCTCATAATTGGGATAGCGACGTCAGGTGGCATCCCATCTGGCTCAGTGAGTTTTCACAACTGTCAACTTTAAGACAGCCCCCCTCTGGCACATTACAGTGGGGGTTTCAGCTCTGACAGGACTGGCTCTCTATGCTTTAGCAGTATGTTTCTGTCTGTTCTATTCCACCAGGATTCTGTATAACTGGAGCTGGGTGCAGGAGGGGGAAATTGGGAGGTCTTTCTACTGTTTCAACCTAAGGTGCATTAGTACTGCACAGCAGTACCCAGAAGCTATTGTTTGCTTGGAGGTAGCGTGAAGGATCACATGGAAGAACACCACAGCAAGGGAATGCGATCTCTTTGAGTGGCAGACTGATGTAATGGAGAAGACCCAAGCAAGCAACTGACATGGTACCATAACGCTGCCATTTATATCAGCAGTAAATCCCACTAGACATTTATGCGAAGGTAAATATTTAACAAGAAATGCCACTCCCGCTGCATTAAAAATGTCCAAAATGCAAATAACAGGGCGAATTACTTTCACTCGTGTTAAAAGCTTTGCATAGCAGGCATACCAATGTATTGCTCTGACATGGTCCAAACATAGTTCTTCGAGGGGAATGTGCAGTCACTACTTCACCCCACCAGGCCATGACCAAGGACACACGATATATATCCTACATTAATTATACATGTAAGGTTAATGCAGTTAATAACCCTTCTTCCTAGTGAGGCTAAATATGTAAGGCTGCTATGTTGAGGCGATGTTATGGGTAGGGTGGCTGGGGAAGCACAAACTATTATATCAGGGCTGATGTGTACATTTCCGTCGGATGATTCATCTCAGCATAGTGACAAGGTTCATTCCACACATCGCAGACCTCTTGTTTGTTGTCTCATGCACTTCCTGATCTAGCTCCAACAGTTCCCAGCATGTGCAAAGTTCAGGTGGCAAGGGGCAAGGGCCAGTTACAGGGTCTGAGCATGAAACAAGACTTTTTGACACATAGCATCTGGTTGAGAGTGATGGGTGAAGCTGACACGGCATATGTCCGGAAAATCCCCAGTTCTGGCCATCGTCCTATGCTCAAAGAGGCCCTGTTAAGTCATTTTTAAAAATTTCCTAAGTGCAGATTCATCAAAGTGAGTGCAGCAGTTCCTTTAGCTGCTGTGAAGATGGATCTCCTACAGTGCAGAATGTCATGCTGTCTTAAAGGAGTGCATCACAAGGGCGGTTCAAGAGCCCGAGACTGCTTATTTCTGCAATAATACAGGTTCTTTCTCTCTCCGCCTAATTCAGTCCCACTGCAGTAATTCCCCAGACAATGAGGAACTTATAAGATGTTATAATAAAATTTCATATACATCGGCAGAAATGCAAAATCAAGACAAGTCAAGACAAGTGCATCATTATGTAACTGAGAAGGAATGCCAAGATTCTGAGGTCAGTCAGTGGTCATTTAGAGAGGCACAGTCAGTGGCTTATAATTCACTGGTTTAATAGTGAAACCTTCTGTCTGTATCTCCAACATAAGGAAAGGAGCATTCTCAAAAATGTGGCAGCAGTAGATGGTACTAGAGGGGTAATAAAACAAAATGTATAAAATTGTATGTATAAAGCTTACCTGTGCATCCCCATAAGACTGAGTAATGGGATAATGTCAGTGTTCAACTATTTCACTTTGGGTTTCTTTTTGCTGGGTATGTGAATCCTGGAAAATCAATGTTTCTTGTACACTCGGTAATGAATATTTCCACATTTCTTTTAGAAATCAAATAGGATGTTGTGAGCTTTCTGTTACTATGGTTTTATACGCTACATAGCTAACATATGTGTCATAAAAAGTCCAAATTCTTTAAAATAAAGCCCTTCAAGAAATAATTTGTTTACATTAATGCTGATATGTTTTCATTTAATGGTTCATTTTTTTTACTTAAGTCAAAATCAATATTTGTTTACAGTGATTTCTTTCTCCATTAATTTTCAATAGGTAAAAAATGAGTATAGTTTTAGTAATAAATGTGTATTATTTAAATGAAAACCATACGACCAGAATACATATTAGACTGGCTCCAATAAACACCTGATTTTACTTGATTTTAAAGCAAAAATAAATATGCATGTTGAAATAGTGTTCAAACTGAAAGCACAACTTAATGTTTTGACAGTGTAACCCCAAACATTATTTATTAGTGGGTTTGGGGTCAGAGGTAGCCACCCTTTTGGGATGGTTTACTGATTTTAACCCAAGTAATGTTACCAGTTGATCAATGGCAAAAAATTATAGTTATTTTCATCCTCAATGACTCCAAGCAACGTGTTTTGTTCATTATCATAACTAAAGTAGTAGGTTCATGTAAAACATAACCTCTGAGGTTAAGAACAGGGTTCTTATCAAAGCAAGGCAGACTGCGACCAGGTAGGCTTTATGGGGCTCCCTGATATACAGCTACTACACACTTCAAGCAGTACTGCAAATGTCCAGAAAATGTGAAGAGGATGGGGTTTTGCATGACCACACTGACTCAGCATCTAGTTTCTCCCAAACTGTAATAATGAACGGTTTATTGGGGGCCTAGGAAAGTAGGGTTTAAAGGTATGACTGCACAATGAAAAGGACCTGCCACTGTTACAGAGTTAGTGAGACATATGCCCAAGTTGACATCTTATCTCCCATGCATGGATTTGGCAGCCCCATTAAATGCAGCCATTGTACTATGTTTGTTGTAGCTGTTGTCCTGATCTCCAGTAAGGTAATCTTTTATCAGCTGTAGCATGTCAGAGCCTTCTCTCCAGCACCTGGAGACCACCTTGTTTCTCTTCTCTTTACTCACTTTAACTAGGTTTTGATGGATGGTTACCATCATAGGGTCATACTTAACACACATGTGGAGCCTGACATGGCATGAGGACAGGTAAGCATATTTGCTAAATGTCAATGTGACTAGTAAACTCAAAATATCTGTATTTAAAGCATCCATGTTTGCTTGTAAATGCGGTGTTGAATCTTTTTTAAGAAAAAAAATCAGATACAAATCACGCACTTGTACATTTGTCCTTTTGTACTAATCATATTCAGCTGCAATTTTTGTGCATCTTCAGTTACTGCTCTTGAGAAACATGCCTGTTAAGCACTAAAACCATTAGATTATGAATGTAGTTGGAAAACTCCTCCCCACTCATGACCTCCAAACCAATGACTGTGGATCTCAAAACTTATAGTTAGTGAAAGAGATTGTCTACAGTTTATGAGAAGCACAGCTTAAGTGTGACAATGAGTTGCAGTTCTCACCAGCATTGCTGCAGAAATCTAAATAAGAGATTTCAGAATGTCTGTGAAAGATTTACACTACAAAAAACTATTTAAAAAATCATTTTTCCAACTGATTTAAAGACACAGCTAAGGCTGTATAAATTTACATTATTTTAAAAATGCATCGAGAAATACACGTATGAATAAAAATGAGTAAAAGACACTTTACAAAAATTGTTAGACTGCATTATTTTACTTAAATCCCTTTTTGTCATCTATTCTTTCTTCATTGAAACTATGCTTTTTACGCTAACCGTTCCTCTTCATGTCGTGGAACCCTTTAACATCAAGATCAATTTTTTTGACTGATGCAGTCACATGATCTGATGGATATATTGGTCTACGGATGAAGTCTATGTGTTGGGATTCAGGAGGGGCACTTTGATATGATTTAGATGTTATTTTAGACCCCCCCCCCAAAAGCTATTCTTGGACTTGCACTTTGCCAGAGTCGGAAGCATTCCACTTAACAATAACCAAAAAAATTCCAGTTTCATTCCCAGACAAGTGGGAGTGAGAGGGCTGCTCCCAGCTTTCCACCAATCAGGTCGATCCCTTGCAATAGAACAAACTACGCAACTGCAAATATATAATTAAGTACAAGCTGTACTCCTTCTGCCTTGTTCAATATTTGCATAGCTCAGCCGAGCGCCAGTTCAGTCGACACTTATTCATTCAGTAAAATGCTGCAGGATACATTTGCCATAACTCCCATGCTGATAGTTATCCTATTGTCCATATCTCATTTTGCAGCAAGCTCCTACAGCTAGAAAGAGCCTGTGTACTGAAAGTCCATTCACAGTCCATAGAACCATCACACAAGGTGTAGGAACAATATCATGGTAACATTTCAGTAACTTACGCAAAACTGGTCACCTCAGGCTCTGATTACACCGACCTTTGAAGGGCAATAACTGCAACAGCTCATCAACTCCATCATGGTTGTCCTCATCCTGCAGGTTCCAACCTGTGTTTTCTGTACCTGGCTTAAAAACTAGCTTTAAAACTGTATTTGAAGCACCCTGTTCCTTGATCTGCATCTCCATGAAATGGATATAATCCACATCTCAGCCTTCATCAGCAGCTAGAGCTAATTAGTGTCAAAATGCCAATTACTTACTGAAGAGCTTCAATTATACACATCATTACTTTTCTTCTGAGCCATGATGCCCTCTCCTCCCATGTCTGTATGGAAAGCATGAGTAAGTTGAGGTAAACAACCATGGCTTTCCATGAGGGGCATAGACCCAAGGTCCTCTGCTATTGTGAATGGGCCTCAACTCCACAGGCAGTCCTAACCAGAGGGGCAGGAGGGCCTGTACAATTTTTCTTTCCGCACCTCATTGCTGTGGAGCCATTTCATTAGCAGTTGGCGGCTGCCTTTCATGCCAGCAGTGCAGTGGCACATTAATAATCCGCTCTGCACAGGCAGGCCTGATTCCGCAGAGCTGCAAAGTTAAACAGGGGCTTGGGAGCAGCGCTATCTGATCACGAGTCTTTTATGCATTGCCACATCCCGCCCCTCCACCACTCTCCTCTCTTGCTCCCCTATCTCCCTGTAGTATTCATCACCTTGCAATAAGGCAGAAGACAGTTTAAGCATGTGCAAGGGTTTCTTATGCTGTATGCACCTCTAACTGTCAATGGCAGTGATGAAGGTCTATTAGCTTTGCTAATGATCTGGCCACATTTGGTCTACACTCCCCCTAAAACAGGTATGCAAAAAACTGAAAAGAGCCAAATTCAACTAATATATCGACTCAACACCTTTTATGTACCGACTCTGCTTTGTCACTAGTGATGATCAGACAAACCCTTACACACTCCTCACTAGCTTCACCACACCACTGTAACACTCCAGCCAATGCTGTGTATTCCACTCTTCCCTCATCCCCTCCATTCTGGCTGTAAATCAGCCAGAAAGCATGAATGCTCTTCTGTCACACTCTCTCCTTCATCCTGTCCCCTGCTTCTATTTGTCTCACCTGCTAGCCAGACTCACTCACCCATCCTGTTCTTGTAATTCTGTGTATCTCACTCTGCGGAACAAAATCCATCTCCATCCTCCTTAACAGATCTCAGTGGCCACAAAGCCAAATTGCCCTGCTGGGAGCAGCACTTTGAACATCTGCCTTTCTTGTTTAAAGCCAGGTGCGGTCACTAAGTTTGAGCTTGCATTGGATATGAGATTAGGTTCCTTGTAAGGAAAAATAGATACCCCTTATGGATGAAGCATGTTATTTAAATGCTGCCATTTGTAAGTGGGTCTTCTTTATTTTATCAATTATCAGTTGATTTTGAATGTTGAGTGCAGTAGGCAGGTCTGAAACCAGTGTATATTTGTGTTAACAGGATGGTCTATTGCAGGCATTACCCAACAAGTGGGTATTTGTATACTCTACTCGCTCCCCCCCTCTCTGTGTTCTTATTTATGGGCCAAAAAAGATAAGATGCTACATGTTTGCTTCCTGGAAGACATGAGGCGTACCATTAGGCAATGTCCTTAACCAGATATTTTTACTAATTTCCAATGCATATATTACATTATATTTTGCTATCACTTGGATGGTATGCAGCAATATATTCAGAATAATTTTTCCATTAATAATACAATAATGTGTTTTGGATTGCTAGCAAAGACATCAGTAAGGAGGAGTGGGTTAAAAGGAGTGTGACCTAGGACACACCGTGTATATTTTAGAATCAAATGGATGGAATTGTCAGCCAAGGCAAACTATGGATTATACCCTCTGACAGAAAATACAGGTTTTGCACACTAATTGAGGAGTCTCTGAAGTACAACAATGTAGCTGAGAAAAGGCCATCTAAGGCAGACATACACAGCATAATAAAGGAAATGACTGCTCAGGGTTTGCATAAGCGACTCCTGACACCCTCCAGCAGCTTGTAGAACCCCCAGTTGGGTCCACTTCAAAGTCCAGCACAGTAGATTGCAGGGAATCAACAAAGAACAGGCAGCTGGTGAACATCCATGGTCACTCATGCACCAATGGGGACAAGGCTCCAGTTAGCAAAGAGGCCATGATGCAGTTCCAAGAGGAACTGGAAATATTCCAAATACATCAACCGCATATTATCATTTATTTGTAACCTTTTCCTCAACCAGGTGGAAAAAAGCTGCCAAATCACAGAGAGCAACGACAAATGCATGACAAATAGCAGACTTTAAATAACTTGCTACTTAAATACTACTCAGTGCTACATACGCAATACATCTTTTCATTCTGAATGACAAACTGTCTGACATTAAGCATTCTGGTCAGAGCTATGAGAAAAATGTGATTTAGTGCAGCTGAATTTTTTCAAACCCCAAGCTGTACACAAAACAAAAATACCAGTGGCAAAGAGACTAGGAGGGCCAGTGACCTATGACCTTTCCAGTAGTATAAAAAAAAGCACAGATGCTAAAACACACCCTAGGGAAATGCTGACCTCACAGGATTTATCAGCTGCAGCTAAAGCAATGGAGCCTTAACAGCGTGTAACCCTTTCTCTTTCTCGGCTTGTGTGTGTTTGTGTGTGGAGGAGTGGTGTATGTCTGAATTCAATGGTAGTAATAAAAAATAATCACAGAAACAATTTTACCAAAGTAACTATTTTAATATCTGAAGGTTTCGGCCATTTCGTTCTTACCTATACTCTGGAGATGTTTCCTGGTATATGTGGGTATGAGAGCCCCGTGGAAATAAGACCATATTGTTCATATGCACTATAGGATGGCTCATAGTGTCATAATGCCTAAGCAACAGAGCAGTAGTTAAAGGGAACAAGTCCATTTGCAGTTACTTAGGCAATAGTGGCTTTTACCCAGTGCAGCCACTTCGATATTTCATAATGAAACTCCAGGGGGTGTAAACAGGGATTTGCACTAAATTTATTTTCTATGCTGGCTGATCCTCTTAAAGTCTGAGGCAGCAAATACTAAAGCCTGTCCCACAGCGACGGAATATCAAGCTGTATGTGTAAGGAAAATAATGCCATCATCCAACTTGGACTTTGTTATATGTTGTGAAATTAATGCTTATTTTAAGCAAATGTAATGGTCTTACCTGGATAGAGTTTGAGATTTTTCAAAGCCTGCAAACCCAAGTCACCCCCCAGAACATATAATCCCTCCAGGGCCTTGTGGACCAGAAAAACCACAATTTATGAAAACACAATTTATGAAAACACTGTTTTCACTCTAATATCAGTTACTAACATGGCAACATCAGTAGCACTTTGACAAGTTCCACAGAGGGCTGCAGGCTTGAAGACACCTCCACCACAAGCTCAGAGTTCTCTATTCAACTCCACACACATTTCCAAAATGCTTGATCTGTCACACAGTTCACCCTCTCCTAGTCTGTGAGTCCGGTGGAAAGAACTGAATCAAAATTTGGGTCCTGCCTGACACACCTGCAAAATTCAGAAACAAACTTCAAGATAGGCTCCAATTTTCCACCTTACTGGTTGGCTGGGACTCGTGTAAATAGATCTGTGCGGCAGTCAAGAGGACCAGTTTGAGTATATCACCTCATTAATATTGTTTTTCAAATCAGACATCTAATTTGCAACATGGCCATATTTCACCACGACTAAATAGTCAAAAACAAGCAAGCATCAAAAAGAAAAGACTGGCAAGTCACAGTAAGCAGCACCTATTACAAACGACAGCCTTTAACTAAATTGCCCCATCCATAGGGGATTTCTAGCCCAACACATTTGGTTTAAGGGAAAAAAGCATTTGAACAATAAGTCAGAGGCCAGGGTTTCACAGAGGAAATATAGGACAAATATTTGAGCTGTGAAATGAAAACAACTGGTATTAAACTATAAACTTATTTACTGCCTGCTGCCACACAGCACAGACAGCAGACTTTTCTGAACAGTTCCACGGGCACTACAAAAGTCATCCATCAGAACCAGGCTCCCTGGCAAACACACAATTAATTGAGTTGTATCTTCCAAGATGTATGTACACATATTGCAACAATGACAGAGGAATGGCCAAAGTAAGGTATTTGCAAGGCCATTATTATGTGGGAGCCATGAACGGATGTAGGGGTTGTGGATGTACTACATTTTTTTAAAATACAGTAGTAATTTCTGAACAGAAAATCTGCTTCTGTGCATCTGACAAGCTCACCTTTGTGGAGTTAAGTGAGTTTCCAAAGTTGCTCAGTCTGTCGGGATGAGAGTACAAATGTCAGGCAATGAATCCCCATCCAACCCCTAAATAACTGCCATCTCAGCAATTATGACCAATCTTAACAGAGCCCTGTTACCAAAGATCTGAAAAATCATGAACAAAGCTTGTTACTAATGTCACATTTGTTATGTTCAGCTCAATGTGTTTGATAACTCATCTTTTCATTCCTAAAATAAGGGATAACAGGTCTGCTTTTAACTGCTGTACATGACTTTTTTCTTTTGTACAAAACTTTATACATGCCAGTGTGTCTACTGTAGCAAAACAATTGACATTTTTGTCCTTTCTTCTAGACCTGACAGGCTTCTGAAGCATCCTGAGTTAAGTATCTTGCTTCAGGGTACAAGAACAGCTTCTCTCCTAAGATTTTAACCTGGGTTATCTGTGCCTGTTGTGTTATTTCTCCAGGCACAATAAAATCTAATGTCATGCAGAGCTGAGAGTTCTGCTCTGTTCAGATCTAGCCTCTGCTGGAGTTCAGCTTTGGGATAACAACAGCAGTGTTATGGTAGGGCATATGCCAGAGAAGCTCAACGATGGCAAGAACTTGACTTCCCATTTCCTCCACAGCCTTATTACTAAGACATCACAGGAAATCCTAAATGCTTGAAAACAAACAGGCACTCCTTATGGAGGGGTTCAGGGTGTAAAAGGAGGTACAGGATCTCTCAATGTCCCTAGCATAAGCCCCTCAGGGCACATTCACCCTCTGCCAAAAGGGGCCTCTCTGTACACTGCTGGTTGTTGTTTACCTGTGTACCATCAATGCAGAGACTGCTTTAGCTGTCATCATCCCACTCACCCCAACCTCAGCGCATAGAAAAACTTCAGGTAGTGCTGCAGAGTACCTCAGATCATCCAGAGGGCAGAGGGAAAAGAGGTGACAAAAAAGGAAAAGGAGACATTAAAAACCTCCTGGTGAAGCAGTAATAATAGTAACTGCATGATATTTCTTCAACATCAGAATTAAGAACTTTTAGCCCAAGCCAGAGGACAGGCATAACAGAGGATCTGATGTCCTTCATACCCCAGACTA
This sequence comes from Arapaima gigas, assembly GCA_900497675.1. Classification (NCBI taxonomy): domain Eukaryota; kingdom Metazoa; phylum Chordata; class Actinopteri; order Osteoglossiformes; family Osteoglossidae; genus Arapaima; species Arapaima gigas. The sequence continues at coordinate 91,815 of UFQX01000254.1, forward strand.
CCCTACCACACACAGCCAGACATCTTATCCAGCTTCCTCTGCTCCTATAGAAATGGAGCCACTAAGGTGGTGCAATGGATAGTACTGCTATCTGACAGCACCTGAGCAATGCAAGTAAAGTTGTTTGTGTGGAGCTTCTGTGTTCTCCCTAGGTTTGCAGGGGTTTCCTCAGGGAGCTGCAGTTGTGTTTGCACTGTCAAGATGCATTTCATGTGAACTGGTTGCTCTTAACTGTCCATAGTATATATGTATGCATGTTACACCACTCTGTTGTATACATGGGTAAGTGATTGTACGGAGTTTATTGTCGCATATCTAGCATTGTTAAATGCTTTGGGCAAAGGTGTCAGTTAAATACTATGTTGTAATCATTCTGCATTACTTTAGGAAAAAACATCTTCTAAATTGAAAATATATCAGGTTTCTGAACAAACAATATAATTGACTACAGAGACCTGTAACTGTTTTACTGCGTGGATAATGTGAAAATCCAAAAAAGCAGAGTGGCTAAGTGCCAGCTGAGGAGATTCAGCAATGTTTTCAAGATGCCCCCTGGCCAACTCCCTCAGGAGTTATACCAGGTACATCCCACCAGGATGACACCCCAGGATAGACCCAGGCCACATTGGAGAGATTAAACCTCTTGGCTAGCCTGGGAATTCTTGGGGAACCACCCAAGAGCAGTTGGAGACTATTGCAGGGAACAGAAGGGTTTTGGCCCACCTTCTTAGCCTGGTCCCCCCACAACCCACATCAGGACAAACAGGACAGGGAAACTGACTGCCTGAAATCCCAAAAACAGCACATTTCACTGCTGAGCACTGAACCTCTATCTTTATTCAAATAGCTTTTTTCTTTGGAGGTATTTTTGACACAACTTTTGAAAATATAAAGGACTGTTCTGTTAGCAGAGAGAACTTGAAGCAGAACCAATCCTTGCAGCGCAAGTCACAAGTCAGATTTCCCACTGGTAATTGACATGTAAAAGGTATGCAAACATGAGCTGAGAGAATTACAAAGCTACTAAACAGAGTATGATGGACTAGAGGTTGGGGAGGTAGAAGCAATGCTCAGAAAATGGGTCACTGAGCTGATTAATTCACCAGGTCACGTCTAACTGTCAGGTTCCACAAGTTAAACCTTGTTAAGATCCCAAAACTGATGCATTAAAGCTACTGCCCCTCCTTGGGCCTGTAAATCATATTGGGAGGAGAATAGCAGACCAGTGCTCTCCATCAGTCCTGAAGACTCCCTGTGCAAGTCCAAGTTGTTTTATCAATATTCAAGTTACCCTGCATAAGCAGTAAGTACTGCTGACAACTCTGAACAATGATGAGACAGTTCATTTCAAAAATATCCCCTTAATATACGTTGAATGGAGTTGACAGCATGTATTAAAGAGCAAATGTGGCTAAACGTAGCGAGATCCTATTTTGAACAAATTAGATGGTGTGGTATCCATAATGGATGGCTGCAGCTTTATCAAGGAGAGAGATTTCCAGAACTTACTATATAGTCAGGTCATTTCTCACCTTCGGACACTCAAGGTCTTTGCACAACACTCCCCTGACGGCTTTCTCTCCATGACCAATGACAAGTGCTCACAACCAATTACATCACCTGAACCAATGGGCCTTGTCTAATGGACTTGAGCTGTAGACCGGTCCTGTGTGTCAGGAATCTGAGACCTGCTCAAACCGGTCTCATCCATCAGCTCAGATGTGTGAATGTGGACACACTGTTTCTTAAAAAAAAAAAAAAAGCCTTTCGCAGTAAAGACTCCCCAAAAAACACAAACAGCTCTATGCATAAGCTTTAGGTCCAGACATCTCAAGGTCCATTTGCATTTTCCTGCTGTCAGGTTAGTGGTATGCAGAAGAGGGGTGGACTGGAAAATGGGCTTGAACGGGGTGAAGACAGTGAAGGCGGAGTGTGGACTCCCCTACAAACTACCAAGCTGTCAGGAGCCAGAGCCCTCTGTAGAATGTCTCTGTGGATGCCAACAGCTGGCGTCAAGGTTACAGCGCAGCAGTTGTAGCGTGCTTTGCATGCTCCACTGCCACAAAAGAACACAGGAGAATGACATCTGAAGTGTGGTATAATTGGGCCATAATTGCTTTTGGGCAGCACTGGGTGGGCTTAGTCCACCTCGCAACCTTCCCTGGCTTAAATATCTTATTTATTCAGCACAATAAGGAAGTCGTCAGGTTTCAAAATATTCTCTAATAGCTGGTAGATAAGATTACGACCAAGATGTTTTGACATACACCACAATATCAGTTCCTATGTTCCTATGTTCCTTTGAAATGCTCAGAATGGTCAGCAACAGGGTGTGAAGGCTGGCTTTTCTTAACTTGAAAACGTCTCTGTGGCACTTGCAGGGCTTGGCATTGCAGGGGAGAGGCTGCACATGTTCATGACATGCCTATGATCAGTAAATATCAGCATTATGTAAACTTCTCCCCACAATAGGAGTGGGTTCAACCACAAGAAGATTAGAGACAAAATTCATCCTTCCCTACTTACCTCTTGTCCTATCCACCATGTCACCCAAATCCCCAGATTTTCCCAACCAAACACAAAATACCCTTCACATAAGTAAAAGAATTTATTCTCCTTTTAGGCAGTCTGTATGTTATTTATTCCACAAGATCCTGGGAATTGTCTCAGTCTTTGAATCTGCTGCAAAGGGAGTATGAGGCACATCATACGTTTGGTTTAAAGGAGTGACCAGACGTGAGGTGGTGCACAGTGAACTTACAGAGGTTTCATTTACAAGCATAAACTGTGCAAAATAAATTTGCAACATGAAATTTTTACTTTATTTCACAGCATTTTTTTTTACTTAAAAGTGATACAGTACACTGAATTTGGAACAGCATCAAAGTAGTGCAAATGTAAAGTTTCCTACATAAAATACTAAATATTTTTAGTGCTCTATTTCATGCCACTTTCCACTATGTTTATTGGTACAGATTCAGGAGGCACAGTATGAGATGTAAGACGAATCTCAGAACTTATTGACTGCACCATACAGTATGCTTATCTCACACTGCAATGCATACAAAAATAATCAATGAAGTCCTGCTGAAGCTGAGGTTATGTTCATATTTAAATTAATAATGCCCTTAAAATCAATTAAGACCTCTGAACTATTTGCATGACAGAAAAACCAGGTAAAACTAGTCTCATTCTGTTTCAGAAATAAATACTTTGAGGCGGTGCCACAGTGCTGGGTCTATTCTGCAACTGCCATTTAAGCACCTTTGCCTCCGTCTTCTCAATTAACTTCATTTCAGTATAATTTCAGCAGAGCAGAGAGTGTGTGTGTGAGCCACAGACAATGCCTGTGCCGATTTCTGCTGGGAATGTTTGGCGTTTGCATCAGTTTATTTGCAGACCAAATATTTCCAAGGCGTTGCAAATGCTGGACTTCAAGCAATCACAGTCTGAGTTGTGGATGCTAGCTGGTAGACAGCCCAAGACTTTGTACTTATAGACATTAAATTGGATTAAGAATCTGTAATCAATAACTGTTATTATATTGTATTTTCATCATCATCTTACACTATTATTTATAGTGATTTATAAGCACATTAATATTTTTGTAGACCAACATAATAATATTTACAAATGGCTCTACACTGCAAGCCAGCTTAAACAGACTGTATTTACATTTTATCTAGTGTGTTTTCAATACTGGAATATATTCTCAGTGTCTTTACTGTGTTTTCTCTTATCTCTCTTGACTGGTTTATCTGAAAAATGCACATACTGAGACATTCATTTAATCTTCTTCCTTGATGGATTAGCAGCTACAGGGCTAGTTTTTTCATAGATCTCTATTTGCTTCATTGATCATCCTGCTGCATGTCATGATGTAAATGTCATGCCAATATATATATTTTGAGTTATGGTTAATATAAAATCTCAAAAAATGATCAAGAATACCTTTTAAATAGTCATGTGACCTTCACATATTTACACATTTCTTGGTATTTCTTAGTACTGAGTAGTAGGGAGGAAGTGAAGTGAAATCTCTGTCTATCTCCCAGAAGAGCTCTCTGGGAATGATAGTCATGAATGCCAGCCACACAGCTCCTTCTCCTTGCTACCTTCTTTCTCCCTACCAGATGTTTATCAGGGGCTCACTGAGGTGGTCCCTGCACGATGCATTTCATGGTGTGCTGCAGTACCTCGCTTTGGTTCCTGCAAGAGCTCAGTGCCATGAATGAAATTCTTCTGGATGAGAAACACTTTGTGTTTCCACCCCACAGCTGTCTAGTTTGTGTTCCTGGACCAGACAGCATTGTGATAGCTATCGATTGCAGACAAAGCAGCTAATTACATGTCCCGTGGTTTTACAGCCAGGGGAAGTTTCTTCAGCAAGTCAGAGGACAGCAGTGCCCTGGAGAAACCATTGCCATACCAGGTGGAAGCCAGATGCAAAGCTCGTTGCTTTGACAGGTCGATGCTGCCTCATCAGCCCCCAACAAATGCTGTTTCAAGATGCCTTTGGCAATGAGATCATGACGCTCAGACCATTTGCAAAGCAGTAAAGAGCACATCTTGGTCACCCTTTTGTTGGGCACTGATTTTTCTATGTGAGTAGTGTGTGTGAGAGAAGCAGGCCTCTACGAGTCAAATGGCATCCCCATACAGAAAAAATAATTTGAAAATGTCTCAAAATGTGTTACACAATATGGCATTATTTGTAATATGTTGCAATCTGTAAGAATATATTCACTTTTTCTATACTTTTTTTTTAAGTATGACAAGTGTATTTTAGATTTCCTAATATTTACAAATATCGAAATATTTATCTAAATATATTGTGAAATGTATATGGAAGCATTTTTTCTTACATAGGGGCAACAGCAATCCATTGTAGATGAAAGTATAGGACTGACATACAGTGTCTATGTTCTGCCACTGGTGAACCTGGGGTAGATGACATTTATTCATTAAGCAGATGCTTGTCTCCAAGGCACTTTACAGTGTTAGGCTTGCACACAAGTTACTTAAATTTATTTAATCATCTAGACAGCTGAGTAACTTTTACTGGAGCAATTCAGAATAAATACTTTGGTCAAAGGTATGACAGTGGAAGCAAGACTCAAACCTACGTTCAGCAACTGCAAGGAAATGGCTGTAACTAGCAGACCTACCTGCTGCCCTCTGTTGTTACAGCCCTCAGCCTCACTCCTTAATCACACACAAAGGGATCCAAATGTGATCCAGCAGTACATACCATGGTCTTCATTGAGACTTATCATTTGAAGTTATTGTACTCCTTCCTTGTAGAGGAACCAAGCTGACTTTTCACCAAAAAAGACGCAAACAATACAGCATCTCTTCATAGAGTTTGACTTGGTTAACACTCCCTCTAGAAAAACAACATATAGCTTAAGCCAACAATCAAAAACAGATCAATGTTTGTGTCTTAATAAAGATGCTATTTTATTATCTACTGGGGAATGAATATAAACTGAGACAGTGTGAGGCTTACACCACCTTCAATCACCAGGCTAATGGTCCCACTGGTAGCTGCGAGGGCCACTGCACAGCGTGGTGGATGAGGTTGCTACAGCCTGGACGATCACTTAATCAGCTGATCGATCCAATCCCTTACGGCAGGCAGGCAGTGGAGAGCCATGTAAGCCATGTAAGTGATGCTCAAGGGATTAATTCAACAACTTACCTAGGCCCTATTCACAGTGCTAACGCTGGTATCAGTAGCACTGCTAAAGATTTTGATTGGTCAGCCAAATTTGTTATTTTCCTAAAATGGCAGAAATGGCACTGCCTATTCTAATTTAAAATGTGTAAATTCTGGTTATTGTAAGGATGTGGGTTTGACCTGACTATTAGGTAAAGTCATAAGTTCCTTTAAAAAGTCTGTGGTGTTCCTTTGAAATGTCACCTTCTTGATTACCATGTAGAGTACATGTACATTCACAGGAACTTTTTCAAGTTCCTTGAGCTGTTTTAAGTAAATACTGTCTAACCAACTACACATTCCATATTTCGGAAAAAAGCATACAATAATTCTTTGAAGTCAGAGGTGCTCTGTTGCTCAAAATTTCAACACCTGGTCCTGCCTCCTATTCGCATATGTCATTTCTTACCTATTACTGAAATCCTCTGGGTCGTGGCTACAAAATTTCTTACATTATTTTTTCCCCATTATAAATAAATGCCCAAAATATATGATGACATCCAGGGCCACAAGTCCCTTCAAGAAAAAGAAAATATTCAGCTTTCCACAAGATTTTCTATTTGTTTATTTATGTTTGCAAAAACGCTCACAAAAAAATTGACTTTATGGATTTAATTTTTCATAGCAACAATACTGAAATTTTCCCAGCTCAATTCAGTAAGATTATCTTCTAAATTCAAGTGGTAAGTAAGGGTTTTGATGTTTCCTGTATCTAAAAACACAGACATTAAGTACTGCCCAAAATAAATGGGAATTTTAACATCACAATTTTTTATTATAAGTACTTAGTACTAAGTTTAGTATGAGCACCCCACTGAGAGTCACCTTCTATAAGCCTTAGCAGAACCTGACAATTCTTGTGAAACGCACCATGGCACTAGCATACACGCTTCACGCGCACTTTAGACTCACCACATCTACAATGCTGGTGTATTTTGCACTATGAAATTGGAATTAAGTTTTTGTTAGTTAAGATGGCTGCCTCAGAATGTTACCTGAGAAGATGGAGGCTTGAAACAAATATTAAGGTGCGTAACAACAAGTTACGTAACAAAGAATAAGTATAATAAAGATAATGCTATGATATAATCATCATAGCAATCAAAGGCACGGAAGGAAGCTGACACTAAAGACAGTGATTATATATAAATTAAGGATGACTTCTGATTATGAGAATATCCTTAGAATTTGAACTAGGCAGCGGACCCTGAGTGCACCTTACAAGTGAACCTGATTTTCTTAGGTATTAAGGACTGAAAATGTCCCACAGTATTACTGTAGGACTACTATGGCACAAAGGGATGTTGTTAGGTCTCTTACCATGACCCTCCACCCTCATAAGTCACGTAGCATGACCATAGGTCCTTCCCCTTTGGAGGCCTACCAGCAGCATTGTGGGAGAGATATGGTGACTCAGATGGTTTCAAAAATGTTCATATAAGTTCATCATGTCTGCAACACACACTCTGACTCAAGGCCCCGAGCAATGTAGAACTCAGAGAAAAATTACAAATCCCAACATCATATCTCCATCCCCCAACACATTCCTTTCATCTTTGTACTATTCAACACAACTTCTATATCATTTGCTATTTTTGTCTATATTATTATTTCAGAAAATTTCTGTTAATTTGATGCCAAAGAAAAATACAACATTCTTATACTACCACTCAAGTTTCCAATTTAAACTTTTTTCCATTTTAAAGGAGTTAATGATCATGCATTGCCTACTTTGTCAATATTTCTAAATACGCCTGTCTGTAATGATAAGGTAGGAGATAATGAATGTGTCCTTCAGGCTGATGACTATCAAAATGTTCATCGTTCCATCATATCTAACCAGCCATTCTTCACACAGGGCTACCAAGCACATTCCATCAAGGTGAAGAGAAACCAGTGTGTTGCTATGGTGATGAAGCAACCCTTGCACCTGGGAAAAAATGAAATCCCCCTCTCCCCCAATTGTCTACCCCACCCACCCTCAGAATCCATTCATCTTTCTGCCATCTTCACAGCATGATTCCAGCAATCCTCACCTTGTAAACCCAGCTCATTCAACGTAATCTCCTCCTAATACTCTGGCGTTTAGCTCCCCTGGCATGAATATGCGCCCAACTGCTGTGCCTCAGGTTGTACCCATCTTTTCAGAGCCTAGCCTGCCCAAATGTAATGCCTGAAAGGTAAATTGGGCTCCAATGTGAATTGGCAGGATGAAAACTGTGAGGTTGCTTTGTGATCTGTGACAGGAAGAGCCCCCCCCATCCAGGTTACGCACGGAGCATATTGCTGGCAGGGAGCTTTGGAGACGCAGCTGTCCCTGCGTGACTGACGTCAGGCTGGGATCTATCTCCCGGCAAAGCCTTTCACTGGCCCTCAGTGATGATGTCATATTCTAGCCCCCATCACCTCTGCGTAATTCAGAACAGCTTCAGCTGGCCACAGAAACTTCTTCATAACACTGTCATATGTTTGTCATATCAGTGAGTCATAAAAAGTCATGACAGCTTATGACGTGTCATTACACAGCTTTAGGACGCATAACATGGCAAAATCCTGAAAGAGAGAGAGTCCTTCGTCTCATGCTTTATGATAGCTCTCATCAGCTAACATGACCTGCTCCAGAGTGGCATTCGTAACACATTTATGAACATTATGAAGATGTTAAAGTACACAGCTCAAGTGTAGCAACTTTAGGGGCTATTGTGATAGATCGGCCCTCATACTGACTCTTTTCTGCCTGAATCCTCAACCAAACATTACAGGACCAGCAGCTGTTCTCATTTACTCAGCTCTCCAAACATTTGCTCTGGCTTCTGGTGCCTGGGCTCTATGGCAACCGGGTTCAGTCAGGGAAGGGAGGGGCCACAGATAGTCACATGACCAAGAAAACTGCAGGGGGTGATGGAGACAAACACAGCAAAGAATCAGTACAAACATACCAATGAGCTATATTGTAAACCCATGGTTCATTCTATATATCTCACTAGTTATATGGCTATAAAGCTTCATTCTTTAAGAGCTTAGGAACAGCCTGAACATCATACTACTCTATTCAATGATATGATGTACATAAAACATCTTCTTAAGGTTCAAAACATCCCTGAAACTCTTCCAGCTTGTAAATTCAGTGGTGTTATTGTCCATTGTTATTTGTCCATTTTAGATTCCTTTTCTGCAGAGGAATTCTTGGACATCAATTTTTTCTGCTATGGACTGATGCCAAATGCACACAAGTATTACATTTTACATCAAAATGCACATTTTTTCCTTTATTTTATTGGATTTTATTCAAATAAAACCTGAACTATGTATTTGAAATGGAAACTTTTTGTGATGATATGAAATTAAAAAATTGACTTTCCTGGAAGCTCTCAATGAAATTATGTCCTTTAGAGCTACAGGCATTTGACCACTAGACATAATCTAAATACTGACCCTAAACATCTAAGGTCTCTATGGTTTGCTAACAAATACACACTTGTATTGTAGAAATATACTGTAGTACAATATACTGATAATATACTGCAGCAGTTCTTTGGTCCTAAAATGAAAGTAAAAGTCCCTTCATGAAATAGTCATCAAAATATAAAGACACAAAACCAGTGATTTTATAGTGTTGGGTTATATGGCAGATGAAATGAATTAACATACAACTGCTTGCAGAAACTGATCCAATCATCCCACTAAGATCTGAACTGCTTCATACAGACTCAGACTTCAATCTGCTACCAAAGTACTTCTGAAGTCGGCAGCTCTGTGAGTTGAGGCATCCAAAAGACAGTGACAGAAATTTGGTTCCCTAAGGTCCACAATGCTTAAGGACCAATGAACATGCAGCTCAAGAGGGATGTCTATGACCTGTGAAATGAGGACTTGGCAAGACTTACCCCACCATCTTGCCCCATTGGAAAAATGACTTTATGGGCAAGGAGCCAAGGGCAGTCTGGAGACATTTGTCGCTGGCATTTATCTGCTGTCGGAGTCTCTGGGTCTTTGAGATCTGCTCTTGGCTGCCATTGCAATACACTCTGAGCCACCAGCCTGTAGTCTGTAGCCTGTTTTTTTACTGACCTGTTCAGCCTGGGTTATACTGTTAAACTCTTAAATGCTCTGTTTACACAGCTGGTTATAAGGTTTTAGTTTGGCTCTATATAAATTAATGAAAAGGGTGGGAACGCCACCACTTAGTCAATAAAAAATGTTGAGTATCTGACATGACATGTGACATTTAAAAACTCCCTTCACAGCCCTCTTAAAATGTAACAAAGGACTCTACTCTTGTCAGAAGTACTTTGAATAAGACCTGTCATTTTCCTATTCAAATACATGGAGGTTGTGTTATACTTGCACATAGCATGCTCATGAAAATATCCTCAGCACTGAATACTGACAGAACATAATGAAAACACACAGTGGGCTGTCATCCTTTTCACCTGAATATTTTGCACTCTAAAACATATGTGGACATGTGTAAAATTACAAATAGTTGTGGACAGCATAATCAACAGAAATACAAAAAGCAGATGTCCAACAGACCAGAGGTATCACAACAGTAATGTTACAGTTCAGCTAGTCTTGAGATAAGCTTGCCTCATTATTTGTAGCCGTAATTGTAAATATCAGTTTTGGGCATTATTGTATCCCTCAATTTTAGGAGTAGAAAAATCTATAACCACTAATGTTTATAAAAGTCATACAGCAAAGTGTATAGTTTAAATACAGGTTTGCTGTGCAAGAGGACTCAAGAATTCAAGTTTACTTTTATTTTATTTTGGAGTTTGACTGGAGTATACAGTCACAATCAATCAGTCATGGTATAAATACTGACTGGAAAAATGTGTATAAGGTTTAGTTCAGGTAATGCTGATACTTTTAAGGGGTTTGAATACTTTTGCAATGGACACATTTTATTTTTAATTTAAATTATAATGTTTGCACTGCTGCAACATTTACTATCTCTTATATCTTATTTATATTCATCTTCTTATCCATCTATCTATCTACCTACCTACCTATCTGCTGCTAGCTACCTCCATTCTACTGTGTTGTCCTATGCAGTCATATAGTCTATCGTTGGTGGCCTAGGAGAAGCTACATTTTGTCCTTTGTTGTACTTCTGTTTAACTGCAGAATGACAATAAAGCAAACATTGAACCTTAATATATAAAGCAGAAAAAAACTCTTATTGTAAAATTTTCATCATGAAAACTTATTGGTACAACCAGTAGTAAATAGTAACATATCTTGATAGTAACTGAGAGAAAGTGTAGCATAGCTGGTCAATTGGTTAAAAACCAAAGTTACCATAGCTTCTTTATAAAAAAGAAACTTATATAAGCATGCTTTAAGCCCACTTTTCAGAGTGTACTTTGATGTTACTTTTCTAATGTCAGCTTAAATCATGATCTGAATTTAAAGTATACTTTTTGAAGCCTTGATAATGTACTTTTACTTTTCAGTCAAGTTTACCTCAAGAAAGAAGAGAATGTTCAAGAGAAAGCCCAAAAAAGTATACAGAAACTGGAATATATGTCACAAGTATTATAGGTTATTAAAATTGGACCATAGTGTGCATCAACACTAAAATGTGTTAATTCAATATCATAAAGTGATTTGAATAAAAGTTTACACCCATGAATTATATACAGCATTTGTTTTACTATCATCAGTCAACAACAAAGCAAGCCGACATTTATTTTCTTTCAAGAATCTTTTATTTGGTGGTGTCCATGGTTGTACGTAGAGCAGGCCACTCCATCACATCCTTCTAAAATAAACTTTTGTGTTAGAGGACATTTCCTGTGTCTGATTAGGGTAGTTTTCATTTTTATGGCTTTTTGTGGTTGCTGAGTATGGACCTTTTTAAACAACTCTGCAGATTTTTCAAAAATGCTCACAGCTAAAGCATAGGAGCTCTTTGCGTTCCATGTTGCATTAATATAAACATAATACTTAAAAATTCATAAAAAGGCTGGAATTAAATAAATGGTAAAATGTAGATTTAAAATAATAAACTGAACTGCTACAGTCTTAGAGGAATCTGTTACTTGTTTATTCTCTGATCCAGTTCCCTGTGGCCAATGGCACCATATAATCAAGGTTGTGTGCCAGATTGAGAGAGTAAATGCCATCTTTAACAAAACACACATGCAGAGACAGAGATGGGGTGTAAAACAAATTCTCCCCAAAATAAAGCTGAACAAACACTTGGACCCCTTTGGACCATTGGACTTGGACCCCAAACTCTTGCTTTGAAATATTCAGATAGACACACTGACATAAAAGAAACAAAACACTCAAGACACGCTGCAACTCCACCCAACACACACAACACAAACACACCCACACACAGGTAGTCTGTTTTCCCCTGAGCACCAGGGCTGCATCAAGCTTCGCCCGCTGTTCTCTCTGCACTGGGCGCACACAATGGTTCAAAGAAAGCCCACGCGTCACCCACCCACGCAGCTTTGCTGCACCCAGTGCTTGAAGAGATCCAGCTATCCAAAAAAATCAGTCTTATTTATCTCCCCAGCTGTAACCCATAACCCACAAGCATGGAGCAGCAATACTTAAACTCTGCTGGAAAAGAAATGAAGACATCTCACAGACAGTGAGTTAGTGCTTACAGTCAGACAGAGCAGAGAGCTCCTTTTTACATATTACAAGAACAGGTTGGGGATAAGAGAAAGAGAAAGGGGTTAAGAATAGGGCAGAGGTCTTACAAACTCTTTCATGCATTCATTATTCAAGCCAGCTAAAAATACTCACCGAGCAGCTCATGGCAAAAAGTGGAACCTTCCTTCATTCAGGCATCTTGCAGCTCCCTTTTACTCCCTTTACTCTATGGCATTCCAGAGTACCCTTACATGAGCCTGGTGCATTGGAGCCCTATACAAATGCTAGTGCACGCATGCAGGAGGACAAAGATGACAAAGATGGTGTACATACAGTTGATCAAGTGCAAAAAACACTCACACACAAAGTCAAAAAATCTACAGACCTACTCCCAAAAACAGACACGCAAAGATAAAGCTAACTAGCATTCTAGTTAATTCCCCAAGCAGTCTATGTGAAATGACCACTGGCCACATTTACTAGTAATTTTCCCCGTAAAAACAACCAGACACGAGGCAGAGTGGACTAAAATGGAGATGCTGTCCGGTGAATAATTGTTTGTAGCACATTCTGTCTATACTAATGTTTATGCAAAAGGCCGCAAGAGTAAACACACATTTACAAAGCATAAGCACTTCATAAAGCACTTTTTCAAGAGAAAGCCTTTATTTTCACAGGACCAATGTCCAAGCATATGACTCACTAAAATAAATCACTGTAAACATTAAAAGGACCTGGTCATCTAATTATTTTTACATCAGTATAAGAATTGCATCGCTGTGGTAGCATACAGAAGTTTGCTGGTATGTACACATTTTAAATATGCTTTATTTACCTCTACTGTCCTTTGATTTAATTTTAGCTAGATGGTAGCTGATATTCATACAGTATCCCAATACTCGCTATAGGACCTCAAGCACCTCTCAGCCAAGATTAAATTACAGAGTTCTGTATTAGGCTACTTTAGCCAATAACTTTAGACTCTCTTCACCTGCCCTGGCCTTCCTAAGACAATGATAACACTCTATGCTCAAGTGTGTCCTCTTAATATGTGATACATTAGTTTGAAAGCAGCACTCTTCGGGCCATTCTTCTGGAACAGCACAACCTAGTGGGCTATCATGCTGTGCGTGACCACTATGCCACCAAGAGTTTAAGTTACATTCAAAAGTTGCTGTTCCTCAATGTCCACTGTGCACCACACTGGCTAGAGACATCTTTAAACACACAAACTGCAAACACTTTTATGCTATTAAAAAAGTAATTTCACTTTGTAAGAGGACAAAAGATATGGGAAAATTCATAGAACTAGAAGCATTTACTAAAAAGCAACGTGTTGGCCTATACTGTGCGGAACTGTACAGCAGACAAATTCTGTGAAGAAAACTCTGGAGAAATAAAAATGCCACATCCGAAATTAGCACCATTATTCCCAAAGTACAGTGACCTTGTATGTTCTGCATTTCGCAGCTGAATTTGAGACTCCAGAAGGACACCAGGTAAAGCTGGACTCCAGAGAGAGCTCTAAACAGAAACACACTAATCCTACCTGCTATATCCATTGCTCTTGCTGCTTTTGCTTTCTTTGATGAAATTGGAGAGAATCTGTATGTTGCTGTTTTTAATGTATGAAACTTGGCTAATCCTGATCCCTCCATAGCCAGCCTACAGCACATCCATCATCCTATGATGCACTTCCTACCATAATGATCTCTTTCTTTTCGCACAGTTTTTCACATGGGAACAAATAGGACCATTGGTACCAAGGACCTACAGAGACCCAGCTGTTCAGGCTAACTGAGCCCTCTGCTTCTTGGTCTAAGTCTTGACTCTGACCACTTGTATATCTGAACCTTATTTTGTATCACTAAAGCAAGGCCTTTTAACAACATGGCCATAGTCCATGAGACTCCAACAACACAATGCACCTGCACAAAAATAGTAGGGAAATGAATGGCATTTGAGAACTACGGTCTCATCACGAATACTAAACTCCATAGCATTCCTGCCACATCAGACTAAAGTATTTGCACTTAAAGGGTTTAACTAGGAACTTGTTAAACAGCTTCAAGTGCTGATGTGACCAGTGTGCTCCTGATGAGGGAAAAGTAGCTAGAACAAACAGTTCAGTCAGCATACTGTGCTATTCTTTTGTTAGCTGCCCACCTTAGCAATGAAACAAAGCATCACAGAGAGGAAAAGGTAGGAGGCTGTAACCTGTGCCATGTGTAACCATGAGGTGATTCCACCACACCTCTCCACATAGGAAAATGTATTTTAGCCTGATCATTACACCCATCTGACCCCTAAATTATTTTCCATTACCATCAGATGAGACTGTGATCAAACTCGAGTGCTGTTAACAGAACAGGCAAAACAGGGCCTGGTTTCACAACCCAGTTGTGGCATTTCCTGCACTAGGTAGAAATTCTACTACCCATGCTAAAATATATCTAAAACACATGTCAGTAGTCCCTACTCGGTTTTTTGCAGGTGCCTCATTCATATGAACTCCTAGGTTTACTTTGGGTTAACTGGTCAAACAAGAATTGTGTTTTCCAGAGGCCTAAACTAAAGAAACAGTTGGATGGTACACAAGCAAACAATAGGAGGGTGAGGTCGGGGGGGGGGGGCTTGTCACTAGTTGGCATCGGCAGGAATTTCAAGTTTATGTAATAGACGATGCAGAATTTGCCGTTCCCTCTTCCCAGAAAAAATGTACCAGAAATATTATGGGGAGGGTGGACAAGTCTGCTGCGAGCAGAGGGAACACTGCCGCCTCCTGGTCTCCTGGAAGATAAGGAGGGCACAAAGGACTTTGAATGGGCATCACCCTGACCTGTCTTGTAGGGGCTTCCAGGATTAAGATGATTCTAAAGGCTCACCTCTGCAGTTATCAGTAACCCTCACAAAGAATATTTCCCTTAGCTGAACGAAGACTTAAATTGCTGAAAACCAAATAACCTACTGACAAATGTCAACACAGCAAAGAAGATAACTGCATCACTGGTTTGATTAAATGGTCTTTTTCACATCCAGTCATCAGGCTCAGTTTGAAAATCAATTAAAATTCCATAACTTCCCCAGTTGGATAGGGACCAGCAGAGCTGACTGACAAGCAGAATGACGTCTCCAATAAGAAGCGATCAGGGTGTTATGAGCTTACAGCGCTCGCTGTGTCTCGTCATTCACACCCTCAAGCTGTGCGTAGGCAGGGGAATTGACGGCTCTTCACAGACAAATACGTCCCAGCGTGTGGCCAAAGCAGAGGTCTACTGAGCTAGGGATTCCCCTGCTCATCCTCATCACTGCACAGGCAGGACTGCCTCCTCATTCCCAGATTGTGGTGTACACAGATCTGGCAGTGCTGGATTAAAGGGCATGAAGCCAGTGGTTGGGGAAAACTGTGGGAAAACCAACATGCAGGCCAAGAGAGACTGCTCTATTCAAATTGTCTCATTCTGTCTCCTGGCCAAAAGGTAATCCTAATTAGGGAAACTTACTTTTATTTCCTTTTATGTTTTTGTGATCTAACTACCCCTACTCATGTACCACCCCATTGCAGCACTGTTATTGGGGAACTATTTTAGAATACTTTATTTGGTCTCAACTCTTTCCTGGAAACACAAATGTGCACCAGTGGAATCTGAAAACTGAATGCGTTTCCAATGTCACTCTAGTTTTACTCCTGTGAAAAAATAAGGAAACTTTGTGATCATAAAATGTGCTCCCTTCACTGTAACAAGAAGCAGTAAGTGCCACTGTGAACGAGCACCGGTTTTTAGGATGGACCCTCCTGCTATACTATACAACAAAGGTACTTATGCTTGTGAAATATCCAGCTCAGTATATGGGAAAATTGTGAAACTGTATGTTGGCTTAATTAATTTAGACCAATATAAGAAGCATTGAATTCATTCAATTTTAATGTACATTCAGGTCAATTTGTACCCATGCATCAGAAGAAGAGGGAGAGGAATAAGAAGGAAGGCTCACTGGAGCACAGGCTGATCTTTGCTTCCCTTCCTCTGCCTTCTGTTATTGTGCAGGGGGAGGCAAGGAAGCTGTGGAGCGGAAGGCCACGCCACTTCTGCGCACCGCCACGTCGCATCACTGCATCAGCAACTGACGGGAAAGTGCCAGCGCCCAGCTAGAAATAGTCTCTGTGCAGGGCAGCTCTCCCATTCACTTAAGAGCTATCTAGGGTAGGGGGTGGGCATTCATCGGTCAGAAGGACAGGAAGAAGCCTAGAGGCACTGGACACATTCTCTTCTCCTCAGCATCCAGTTCCTTTCTCCTTCTGTCTCCTTCCCATTATTCATCCATATTCATATTCAGCTATGACCCTCTCCTGTGACCTTTTTATTCATTATCCTCCACTTTCATCTAGATCTCACAGTAAAAGGTTCTTTCAGATAAAAAAAAAAAAATAAGCATGCTAAAAGAGCATATGATCTGCCTCCAGTGCAACATAACTGGCTTGACTGTAGAGGGTGCTGACAGGGCATAGTGCTGGGCAAGGTCAAGGGGAGACAATGTCCATATACAGGGGAAGGGTTGAGGACCAGTGATCACACAAGCTGCAAAACTGGTCCATGAAACCTACTTTTAATAGTCTGATTCTATGGAAAGTATCAAAGGTATTAAGAAAAAGACTGATTGTGTGCATGCAGACAACACTTAATTGTGTGTGTGATCATAGTAACACAAATAACTTATTCATTAAAATGATTGTTCATCATTAAATATAATGCACTGACAGCCTAGCAAGAACTGCTTCCATGGACACAAAGAACTTCTGAAAGAGCTTTAATTTCACATTTTGCCAGCATTCTTTATGCACTGTTAATGTTGTACTTGATGTGATTGAATTTCATTAGCTAAAACCAGGTACTTGTCTTGTGCTGAAAGTTTGTCCCTGCCATATAAAAATAGCTAAAAAATGTTGTGTGACAGAATGCATTAATGATACTCAGATGTGGCGGGGGAGGAGCCTCTCAGTAAATCACAGCATTAATTGATTAAATAAACGTTTCCCGACCATGGTCCCATGAGCCATACAGTGTAGGGTGTTTGTGTTTCAAACAACCTATTAATTTATAAATCATGATAAAGCTGCTCCAGACCGGGTTTTGAATTGTACATCACTTGACAGTAATCTGGCATAAGTTCCTTTGTGAGAGAAAAATGCTGCGGCTAATGGAGAAGAGTATTAAGAAAAGGGAAGTTTTTCTGACTTATTGTTGGTAACTGTTGTCAGTTTATACAATTGGGGACAACAGACATGATTAGGGCCCCTGAATCAAGGTCCTGAAACATGTATCTGTGATCTTTTGTCAAATTAAATTTTTCCAAAAAACAACCTTACATACAGAAATGTGTGCAGATGCCTTGTTAAAACATTTATTAGGCAAGAATGGCACTCTGTCACCTCATATCTTGAGGCAGAACTACCAATGGGGCCCAAGGATGAAGAAATTCTTTAGGCTTTCAGTTTCAGCACTCAAGCACTTGCTGACACATGTCACACTGAGGGACGGTTACAAGGTTGGAAATCAAATGACTCTTGCTTTCTGGGAGGGAAATGAAAATGACAAACGGCATCTGCAACAGAGGAGGAAGTGGGAAAGTATCCTGCTGTCTGCGCTTTTCTGAGGGGTTGGATAATGGAGAATAATGGAGAATCCTGTGGTCCAAGTAAAGTGAACTTGTCTAGGCATTAGCAAGGACACTGAGAACATGAGATTGACTTAGACTGTCCTCATGAACACAGAAGAGATTTAAAGAGGAAAGGACAGAACCATGTACTTTTGCAATATTCATATTTTCCTTATTTCGTTACAAAATGTGTACATCCAAAAATGGTTAACCAGAATTACACTGAAAAAAATACATTCAAAACAAGGACTGACTACCCAGAAATTTTTTTCCCCACAAAAAATGTTGGTTTAATGATTTTCCATTAATTTTTTTGGTGAGAGCGCGTCTGCTTTTGACGTTTCATTTTTCTGTCTTCCATACTCTGCAGTCTCTGGGGTTTACTTACTGCTTCAGGCTAAAAACTAAACTAGTGGCTGGGTGTCAAATGCTACAACAGAATGAAAACACTGTAGCCTACAGATGCTGACTCACAGTGAGTCTTGGCATGTGCCAGGTCAGGTCGGACTGGATTCTCCAAAATGTGTGCTTGTAGTCTACACGGTGTGAATTCTGACAGACCACATTCCTCCTGCTGGTCTCTGAAGCCTACCAATAGCACTGTCAAGGCAGTACTTTCTCCAAGATGGAGAGGTTGTTCTCTGCATGTTGCTGAATGGAAAGAGTCTTGGTTTCTCCATCAGATGCGAGCTCAGCTAGATGCATTTTCCCCATTCGTGCTGACATAATCTCAAGCTGACCACTGTAAGAAACTGAGGGGCCAGCCTAGAGTTCAACACCTGCTGTAAATGACAGTCTCCAGACCATTTTAAGGTGCTATGATCACGTGTACCTGCCCAGATCCCTGACATACTTGCACTAGCACGGGGAATAGTAAATATTCTCAACTCCACCAATAAGTTCCTGCTTTTCTATTCCTGAGGACCAGTGGAATTTTGACTGACCCCAGGCCAGCCAAAGTCCCTGATATTAGAAGTCTAGCAGACAAGCTTACCGTTGATATCTGTTTCTGTGGTAACGCATCCAAACTTCAGGACGTATTCCTTATGGTTTTCTATGTGTGGTGACAATGTTTTTTTAAAATGCACAGTGGTGGTCTGGAGTAAAAAATTTGGGACTAATATAAACAATTCAGATTTTAAGTGCAAACATGGATGCTTCCTATTAACATATGAAAGCAGTAAACAGGGTGCAAAATCAGCCTCTAGTATGAACATTGCTTACTGCATTTATATGCCTAGACAACATCTCTATCTAAAGCAATTTTAGTAGGTTATAATAGTATGCTATTAAATAGCTTTATATTCAGGTTGAACACCTTATTTCAACATCCAGCAGCCATGCCACTGTCAGGATTTGCACTTGCAGCATTTGGGTCATAGGTACCCAAAATCAAACTGCTGGTGAACACAAAAGAGGCATTTTCACAAAAACCTACTGTGCCCTATATATCTTATCTTGTTCCTTTAATTCTCCAAAGCAGTCTTAACTGACACCACTAAAGGTTCCCTCAAAGCTACTTAGAAGTGTTTAATGGGGTTACAAGGTGACCACTAAAATCAGCCTGTTTGCAAGCATCTGAAGAGGTACACAGATCAGTGACTCTCACCAAAGAAGGCATCATTTATGATAAAGCTTTCTGGAAGCATATCCACACTCCCCCAGTTATGAGCGTGTTCCTAAGTTTGACAAAACCTCAGGGGGCGCTCACAGTGCACGACTTCCTATCCCTCCCCAGGGGGTCACAAAGAAGAACAACACCAAGCCCAGGAGACCTGTGTGGCAGTTCGGACTGACTGCTGCTCCCTTGACAGGACCAGAGACCTGACTCCACACACATTCATTGCATTTCTCCAGTTCGAAGATCAGAGCCAGATGTTACAGCAATTGCATTCGGACATTTGGTCTCCCTTGCCTAGAACCAGATGCTTTTCCTGGGCAAACAGCTTGCCTAGAGGTGTCTAGGTCTTAAAACGCTGTTTAAAAACCTATGAGGTAGAGGCAGTTGCGAGAGGAGGAGTAAGAGAAATTGACCTGAGGGTTGTTTGGTGGGTCTGATCATGTAGTTGTTTACAATGCAGTTTAATGTAAGTAGGTTGGTATGCAAGTAGGCAAGACTGGATATGGGGTAGGTGGATGTCCTGTCCTCTCCATATATGTAACAGACCAAAGTAAAACATCCATATGAAAAACTTTAAAGTCAAAGACTCCATGCATTTCTGAGGGATATGTGGTTGTGACAGAAACATGACCATCCATCATCTGGATTCTGGATTCAACAGTAAAACATTCTAACAGAAATGAGTTAAATGAAAAATGAAAACTGTTGTCTCTAATCTGTGGTCTCGCTCTCTAATCACAGAGCAGTGGATGCATATGGCTTTTGTTCAGAAAACACGTCCTAAAAAATGAAATAAATAAATAATCCTGGGGAGAATTATATGCTGCCACATTTTCATTCAAAAATTTTCCAATCCTTGGCACCGCCACTGATCACTAAAGGATGATTTTTCTAAAAAAAAAAATAATAATAATAATAATAATAATAATAATAATAATAAATGAACAGGTGCAAAAAAAATGTTGATGGCTGTACAAAATGTACTCTGGGAATTTCATATTTATTTATAGAATTTCACCTGGAAACATCTGTGTATCAATACCAATAAATCCTTGTCTAGGGCAGATGATAGAATTGTTTTGATGGAAATGGCTTTGTACAAGGGGACCATACGGTTGCAGTGCATCTCTGTCACTCAGTACGAATGCTGTGCAAGTGCAAGTTCTCTGACAAATAGCAAAAATCGAGCCTTGCAACAGAGTTAGTAACATACCCAGCTCTGGGGCAGAAAGCTCATTTAAAAACTCTCCAAATGCCTAATAGTTTTTCAGCTAGAAGTCTGTCTGCTATGACAAAACAATGACAAGGCTCCTTAATGAAACCACCCTACCGTATTTCAATATTCATTGTTTTAAATGAGCATCTGGAGATGTAAGGTGACAACACACTTGCTAAATATGTTCAATGGCAGTTCAGCAAGGCCTCCTTTTGAGGTCATAGTTCTTTTGTATACATAATCTGAATAAATCATTTCAAGATCTATCAGTTTCAAATTACTATGCAAACCTTAGTCCTGGTTTAACAAGAATGCAGCCTGCATATATTTAAGAACCTTTAAATGTATGAAGGTGAAAAATTACAAATCTGTTTATCACATTTGCTTGCTGCAAATCATAAAACAGGCTATTTTTGCAATGATGTCTTCATATGACCAAGTTTTTTTTCCTTATTTACTCTTTTCTAACTCCTTACTGTGTTTTGTGTAGGCAAGCTGCAGTAACAAAATCTAGGCATGGTAAAAGACTGCAGCAGTTCCACAGGGTAAAGTTAACATCCCGTTTAACAAATCCTTGTCAAAACAGAATTTCATGCAGAGCTGAGAGAATATAATGACTGAGTTTGGCTCCCTTGTGGTTTTGTAGACATGGACTACAGATGCTGGAAGATGACACTGATTGACATACTTGATAACGCACCCACAAAAAACTCTTTTCCTCTCCCTCTGTTTCTCGCAGGCTGCCATTAGCCCGTTGCTTCTCGTTTGTCACTGAGCTTACATATTCCCAAGGTCTGAAACTGTACAACTGCCAAGTGTCAGCTCCATCTCCCAGAATGCCTGTAGCCAGCTTTAGGCTCTGCAGAACCAATGGAAGCTCTTGTCCATCCAGCAGACTGCTAAAAAAACTAAGTCTTATGAGGTACACCAAAGCCCTGAATCAGATCTCAGTTCAGTTCAGTTCTCATGACAACATAAAAATATTTCCTGACCCCTGATTTACTTGTCAAATATGCACCCCACCTTTCCTTTATTTAAAAAACCCCTTATAGAGATTTACTTTAGGGTATTATAGGTGCTTTTGACTATTTCACTGCTATTTACTCTTGAGGGTTCCTGCTATAATAGAAGTATTACAAGTATCATGTTGTAGATAGCTCTCAGTAACACTTCCAGTTACAGTAAACACCTAATAGAAATGTAAACTTGAAAGGAGAGCAAAGGATCTGAGCAATGGCTGGGCATTTTGATCGGTCTTGTGTAGTTCTCTTAGAAAGAAGCCAGGTGTGCTTCAGTACAATGGCTCAGTCCTGCATGTGGAACTCAGTGAGCAAAGAATGGGGCCAGGAAGCCCTGCCAGAGTAAAGGGCAAGAAGAGACAAGCAGAGGAGATCCGAAAGGATTAGGATCGATTGCGTAAAGCCTATGTATGTCCCCACTGCCTGCCTTGGACAGTTTTAACAAGGCCTTGCCCCCCTGGAGGCAATCACAATCGTCTATGTGTATGTGAGGATGAGACTGAATAAGGTGATATATGTGTGTCCGTGTGTGAGAACATGTATGTTCATATCTAGAAGATGGATCATTTCCATCCTCCTTCCTTGGTTTTTTTGCAACTTCACAGGACCCTCCAGAGAGATGAGAACCAACTCCTTTAAGTAACAAGGTTCCACAGTTGTGCAAGCAACTACATTTAATGGAGCATGTTCAGATAAGATGTGACAGTGCCCACAGCTGCATTTCCCATGTAGAGTTTTCAGCACCAGAGGCCTGGGGACATGCTTCGCTGGATTCTTGGTAAAGTCGACAATAAAACTCAACAACACAATCAAAGCAACTACAAAAAAAAAAAAACCAACAGCAGATCATCAGCTCTGGATGACCTCAGAAAAACTAGGGTTATTGTTAGATGTCATAATGTTGATACAGCCCAGATACTTGGAATTTTGTCCAACCAAACACAACTGCGCTAACAGAGGAGAAGTTCTGTTGATGACCCCATGTTTACCGGCAGCCAGAAAGGCACTAGCTTGTTCTTTCAGGGCAATCTAGGCTGAAGGAAGATAACTGCTCTCCTGACACTGCTTATTGGTGCAGACCACAGGCAAAGTAACAAAACATTTGGGGGTGGTACTGGCATATCGCCATCCATAGCACCCAGAGAGCATCAAGTGATTCAGGAACATCAGCCGGCGGTTATAATGCAAGTGCTGATGTTTGCTTTGTTCCAATTCATTTGCATTTGTAATCAGGTTTTATTCATTGCAAATAAATAAATAAAAATAAACAAAACCAAAGCTGTTCTTTAGCTGCTGGGGTGTGGATAAATTGGACATTTTCCCACTAGATGCCCCAGGTTCCCATCTTCCATGGTTCTCTTTGGTTGAGCAAGTCAGGCAGCAGAAGGATTGCAAGAACTGTATGATATTTTTAATCAGAGTGAAGCCGGAATTGAGATTATAGTAACCAATCTTTCCATTAGTTACATTCATCTTTACATTTGTAAGTGTATACCTTGTCTTGGGCACTTATCCCATCCATCATGGTAAAAAAAAACTTGGGCTTCAGTTGGCAGATACTAACCTGTACGAGTTCTAACGGTCTGCATGACGCATAATCAAGGCGGGGTCTTTAACCATTCAGGATACCTCCAAATACTACATACGTATGACAGTATTGGACAAAGCATTACAATTTCAATACTTTTCTGCATTAGACATCTCATTTATAAGTGACTATATTTTATCTTCTATAGACAGTAGAACAAAACACAGGTAGAATGTGAAGGCCACATATTTAACCAATGAAAAAGGGATCTTCTCCCTTGTGTATGTGCTAGTCACAATGTTCCCCTTATGTTTAAAAATTGTAACTGTGAATAAAATAAAAGGTATGAAATAATACAGATATTTAAACAATAATAACTGAAAAGATTGCATATGTCTTAAAAGGACATCCAACTGCAATAGTAAAAAAGAAGTAAGCCTACACATGGTGATGTGTTCTCATAGCATCAGAATTGTAGAAACTAGTTTTACAAAGAGGTCCTCTTAAAGGGCAGGAACATTTCACCGCTAGGATGGGTGGGAGGATCTTCCCCTTCTAAACATGACCAGTGAGGGTCAGATGTGTTATGACTGGCAGAGGTGCAGGAGCATGCAAAATAATCCAGGAGGTCATCAACTATTGTTACCCTACTCCAAGAGGCATGAATAATACTACCTGGGAACAAGTCCAAAAGTGGTACCAGCATAAACATCTGCAAATTCACCCATCCACTAGCTTGCACTGCACTTCTGCAGAATCATGACACAGCTACTATAAAAAAAACAGAGGGAAACTCAGTGTTTAAATGATGCGCTCTAAAGAAGCAATTCAACAACAGCACCTGTAACTTCCATATCAACTGATGTAGAACAGATGTTCAGGTTGTCTTCTCTTATTCTCCATAATTGCTCATTAAGTCAAATTTTGTAACTTTTCTGTCAAAATTAACTCCCAAAGGGGCATAACAAAATCCAAAGTTTACCATCTCAGCTGCCAAAGCAGTAATCACAGAAACATGTCTGTGGTCTGATGTAAGTAGCTTTATTGATATTTTCATAATAAAAAGGCTTGGTTTATTTTATGAAACTACTATGGAAACAGCATCAGCCCTCTGGTTTTATTCTAAAAAAATGGGCTGGGTACAAGACCAAGTATACAAAATAATTTAATTTTGTGAATACTTTTGTTTCCATTACAGAGTATTCATATGCTCAGGAAAGAGAAATGTCCATGTACTCAGCTACATTGGCATGCAAATCACAAAAAACATGCTGTTTGCATATTATATGTTCATGCTATCTATGAGCTGGGATTCAGTACTTACTAAAAAGTAAATCATTTTCAGTTGAGAAGAGTATATATTCACATTACACAATATTAATAAAACCAGCTATGATACAAACACTAACTTAATCCTGCAGTGACATATTAAAATGTCCCCAGTCAAAAATAGATTTGAACAAAAACTATATAACACCAAAATTAATAACTTTTGAACTTCAAAATCAAACAGCTTTGACATTTCTCGTAAAAAGACATATAAATAAGCACACCGGCAGCATCAAAATATATATATGAGCCTGCAGTTAGTAAAAGATGTAATCTGACGTTGCCTGTCATGATTACGTGAAGCTTATCGTATCTATGGTCCTGAACCATATAGGTATTAATGGCAATTTCATTTGACTATGCTGTATACCAACCACTAACATCGATTCTATCACTCAGGAACCAAATAAATGTGTCCTTCCCTAAAAGTATCATCCTGCCACACGCAGCTATATTAAGTTACTTTACCTTACAAGTTTGGCCAAATAACTTTCTCAGTGAGCTGTTAACCAGTTCTGTTAACCACTGTTAACCTATTAACCAGTCTATCATAAAGTACCCAGATGTTAACTACTATACCATCACTTGGTGAATGCTATTCTTTCCAGTGTATACTCATATATCATAGAAAAGAGCTCACAATGATCACAGATAGTGTAGCACTTGTAACCTGAAGACTGTCGGTTCATAGTCCTCTCCTACCACTAGAATAGTACTCCTGAAAAAGATACTTAGCCTGTACTGCTCCAGTAGAATACCCTGCTGTTTAAGTGGGTCATACACTGTAAACTGCCATCACTAAAAGCATCAGTTAAGCAACGAAATAATATAATAAAACTTGTGGAGATGCCACTGTGCTGTGGTCATTTCACATTTTCACAGCAAAAAAAAACTGAGATAAGACATTATATGAGAGGGGGCTGTTCAACTGAAAATGTTCATTTGTATTGAGGCTTAACTGAAAAAGTCATTTACTGCATAACCATAGAATTTACTTAATATTTTCAAACACACACACACACACACACACACACACACACACGCTTATATTGTGAAACATTTTAATGCAGTTACACTTTACTTTTGTGTGGTATGTATCACTTGTTAACAGTACCGTACTGGAAATTTAATTTGATGTGGATCACTGCATTTGCTAAATGAATAAACATAAATGTAAAATGCTGTGTGTCTGGCAAGTAATTGCAGCAAAAAAGGCTTAGCAGGTACAAGCTTGTAAACTTGAGGCCCCACAGAAGGAGTCACATAAAAAACCTTCGGTACCTTGCCACTGTGAATCATCCCTAAACTAGCCTAAAAGGGAGTTTGCATGTGGCACTCACTGTAATGAAAGCAGTCCTTATTTGTATGGCACTGTTAGGACATGGTCCGGTCTAAACGTTTGACGTCCTTGGTGACAGATGTAGGGGGTCTGAAAAGGCCCATTTTTCACTGTCCCCTGATTGATCTCCTTCGTACGCGTTGACAAGGCAACCGTATCCTTCACAGACAATCGGTTTCACATGCCGCGTGCGCTTTTAGAAAGAGCTTGTAAATGTGACCTGATTTAGGAGGCGGAAGGCAGAGGGGAGACGCTAATGAGAGGCATTATAATGGGAAGGGCCGGGAGCTGGGAGCTTGGCCGTCGTGAGGTAGTTGCACATTAATTGCCATGTTCTAGTTTTGTGGCAGCTTGTATGACTATGAGACAAGATCCAGAGCCTTTGTGAGATATAAAGATTACTTCTAAATGCCATCCAATGTCCAACAGAAGAGAAGTATTAACAATAAATTCAACTTCTAAATAATATTACTATAATTTTTTCCCATTACTAGAAACCAATGTTACATTGAATTTGGACAAAGTACTGCCCCTGGGTTGTCAGGAAAAAAAAAAAAAGAAATAGCACTAGGTTACATCATCAATCTACATTAGTTTTTTGATTTACACTGGGTTAAAATGGGCAAGAATTTACGTGTACAGCGAATTGTCAGTATTTTTCTGATGGCAATATCAATACCAACAGTACTAATCAACAGTAGTATAGTACTGATCAAGTCAATGAATTCCAACTCCACTTCAAACCTTAAATACCAAGGTAAGTAACTTAATTCCAAATCTAAATAAAAACAAAACTATTTTAAACTCACAATGCAAAAATATTGCAAATGATTTAAGTGTGACTTACTAAAGGATAGGAGTAAATTAAAATTTGAAGACCACTGTCTGTATTAATGCCCCGTAGGCTTGCAGATCCAACAGAACTTTGTGAACAAAGTAAGAAAAGGGAATATAATGTTACTTTCTAAGAACACTGTGATACAGCATTAACACACCAAACTGAAAAAGGATTAACTATCCTAACTACAGTATATTACATTATCATTTATACATTGAGCTCATGGCATTCTCCAAAGTGACTTACAGGTTAAAAACATTAGCATAGAGTAAGTGCATAAAAATAACAAAGGTTACAAACATCTAAGATAGGAACAACAAGCACAGTTAAACAACTGCAATCTCACTCGACATACTCCATCAAAGGGCAGTCAAACATTGGATTTAGGTAGCAAGAGGGTCAGGCTACGGACTGCTATACAAATCCTGAAAAAAAATCTACATTGTGATGAAGTGACAGATAAGCTAATCTACAGCAACAATAACATATGTAAAGCACTCATATTGCTGCAGTATTATCATGTATAAAATTATCGTGGGAGAAATACTACAGACCACAGACATTTAGATGAACTGTGTTGCTCGACTAACATCTGCAAATAGGACGATGTTCAGCTCTTCCCTCCATCAGACTTCCAAAAATTCAAACTGAACCCAATAAATCTTTCAGCAGGGACACTGGCCTTCTGGTAGGCATTCTTAGCAGCTTAGAGAGGACATATGTTTGTCTGACCTGGAGCTGTTCAGCCAAAAGAAAACTAGCACCACAGTTTGTGTTTATTCAGTTTTGTTTTTATTTTTTCCTCTCTGTCTGGCACAGGACTGCCAACAGCATCACAAGAAGGCCGGTAAGCATTCTTAGCTTATGTGCTCCAGCTTTGCATTGCTCAGCCTGTCCGCCTCTCACAGCATTTACATATGATACCATCATGGCAGGCCACTTTAGAGTGGCAGACACAAATATTTTCTCATCAGTGGCAGTAATCCAGAGAAAGAGCACAGAAAAGAGTGGAGTCAAAATATATGCAGAAGTCAGAGAGAGAGAGAGAGAGAGAGAGAGAGAGAGAGAGAGAGAGAGAGAGAGAGAGAGAGAGAGAGAGAGAGAGAGGAGACGATGGAGGGCTCAGGGCCGGTACACACACTCCACTCAGTTGCAGTCTGGCAAGCGTAAGGTGTCTGAAGCTGTTACATTTCATACTAATAACAGCTTCCATAACACCAACCACAAACGCAACCCTTCTTCAGAGCAGCTGACGTTTGTAGAGTGTTTATCCAAGCATCCAACTTCCGACTGACACTGAGGTCGTCTTTCTTCTCTAAAATTGTTTAAAATTTTCTTTTATATATAATATGAAATGTTATAAGTGGTTTAAGCTGTGTACTCCAGCAGTAACACAGAGACATCAGGACCTGAAAACACAATTAACTGGCACAAATCAACAGGTCTGTCATGTGTACTTGATTTAATTGACCTGAATGTGAATGCTGTCATCCAAGAACTTCTGAAACATGCCAAAAATCGTCTGCAAAATTATTTTAAAATGGTACTTGAGACGAATGCCTGGAATGCCGTCGGGTGAGGCCAAACATCTAGTTTTACTGGAAAACCTTGTTTTAAATGGCCAAAATAGTTATGTACCACGTGAGTGCCGTGACTTGCTTTGCATACTTTTATCTGCGAAGTAAATAGACTACAAAGTCACACAACAGGCAAAGTGACTTATAAGGCTCCTTGTCCTCTACGGGAAAGAAACCTTTGCCTTTGTTCTTGTTCTCCTTTCTCCACAGTGGCGTAAGTCAGCTCTGTACACACAAGAACTTTCTGGAAACACCCCTCCCCAGTCCGTGGCAGCCTCCAGTCTGATTCAGAGAGGTCTTCTCTGTGCCACTGACTAATCCATGTTGCTCAGCTGAGGGTTTTATCTACACTCCGGGTCTCCCCAAGACACAAGTGGGGGCAATACCAAGGAAATGCTCAGAGGAAAATACTGCCCCCTCTAGTGGCATCCAGCTTTCTTGAGCACCCAAATCTGTCGAGTGGGGTAGAGGAAAACTCTTCTCATCAGCAGTAGAGGTGTCAGAATTAAACATGAGGCCACAGCTGTAGAAAAACACGGACTGGGCTGATAACACGGGATTCTGGGTCTAAACTTAGACATCAGAGATGAAACAACAGCGGGTAGTTTCATCACAGTCAAGGCAGGCAGAGGGTAATAGAAGGAGAAGGTTCTAGATACTGCAGAAAGGAAGAAGCACAACAGTGATCAGGACTATCCATTCCACCACAAACCTATTTGGTGGCAAATTTCAGTATATTGACTGATATGTCCTCTTTTGAATCATGTTCTCCACCTCCTTCAACAAATCAGCTACCAGCCTGTGAGGGAGTAAAGCACAGGTACGGTCACCTGAAAATTTGAAACTCACAGGCGCCAGACAAACTTGATGAAACCACCTGCTATTGGCATAGAAGGAATACTGGAAAACCGCTATCCCACCTCTGCCGAACAGTGACAGTTACTCCTGTCACAAGAAAACCTGTCACAATGCAAGTCTGAAGATGTTCAGTATATCTCACTCCGCATCAGGTAAAGTAGGTTCACATCAGAGACAGACACAGCATGCCTCCTCATTTCTCTCTGGGTCTTGGTGACATCACATCCAACACATGGTATTTCTCCAAGGAAATGTGAGCATCCTCACCCTGAGCTGACACACACCCACACACCTGGCATTCACAGGTCAGTATACCAAGCCAGCGGCACACTCAGACCTCCAGCCCCACTAAATGCTGTGATGTTTCAACCTACATTTTACAGATTTTTTTTTATTTTAGTAATTTAACTGTCACTTTGATCCCCATCAAGAACAGTATTATTATATAAAAAACTTGAATATATATTAATTTCTTCATTTTCCATATCTATAAAAACAGTTGACAATCTGTACCAATTTATGCAAAGCATTAAAAGGGAAAAGTTGATAACATGATGATAACCAATGGCAGAAATAGGACAGAGGTGAGTTATTCTAACTGATTGAGCTCCATAAAGTCCCTGTGCAGAATCTCAGTGGCAGCTCTCCTTGGATTAACTTCACCGCGTCTTCCCAATGCAGCATTTCAGTCGCTGCAGTCAGACATCTATGAATACTCAGAGGGCCTAAAGCGTGTGTCCTACAATGCTAAAAATGTAGAAAATAAAACTGGGTACCCCTCACATTTATAGTATTTCTACATTATGAATAATTTCCCTTTTCCCAATAGAAAGGCAGACGCACTGCATGATGGGATTCTGGGTGTTGCTGGTGAATAACATGACTAAGGATGCTGAGTGTCCACATACACGAGGTCATTCCCACGACAAACATCACCTTAATTCCGAATGACTGTCATTAGAGGTAAGTGTTTATCCAACCAGGCCGGTAACCTGAAGACGTGTACCTCAGTCACACTGAGTGATGCGGTTACCTGATGCTGCTGGAGGACCTCCCTCACTCACAGGGACAGCAGGGCATTGTACAGCTTACTGCTGTTACCTGATCCTCTGCAGGTCCCCTGTTCGAATCCCCCTTCTGCTGCAGTTCCAGTACTTAGTCAAAACTGATACAGGAAGCACACCCTGCTGCAAAATGTAAAAATCACTCCATAGATGACCATCTATCAGTGTAACTGAACGTGAGCAGAGGTTTTACGTAAAGAATAACATGGATCGTAAATGGCGCCAGGACACCAGCATCCCTGCGAGGATGAGCTTCGGCCCCTGCTGTTTACATGACCAGTCGTAACGTGTGACCACTTAGCGCACTCTGCACAGCTGTACAACCGAAAGACAGACGCGGAGCGTCGTGAGATGATCGCGGACGACTGCGCGCACCTGGTTTGACGGTCTTCAGCCGGACGGGCTCCCGAAAGTGGCGGATCACGGCCAAGGTGTCCCGGTTGGTGAGGCCGCTCACCGGGGTGCCGTTCACCTCTAGCAGTACGTCCCCTGGGGTGGGGATCCTGCCGAAGTGGCACGTGAGCAGCTCGGACCTCACCTGGCCCACGTGCGGGAATTCGCCGAGTTCGGCGCCCCCGCGCACTTCCAGCAGGGAAGCGAGCTCGCTCGTGCCGCCCCCCCACGACACGGCGCACTCCTGCACCTTGCTGGACCAGTGCTTCTTTTTCTTCAGAGTCTTGGACATCATAAATCCACCCAAGGGCTCGTCCGCTCACAGTGTCCGCACACGCGCGCTCAGGCGCTTCCCCGGTGAGGAGGGGGCTCCGGGAAGGCAGTACGCCCACTCGTACCCAGTTCCATGCTTTTCCAGTTAAAAATATATTCTTATAAATGTTTAATTAGTTTGGGTGTTCACAACGTCGTTGTAAGAGCTCGTGTCAACTGACAAAAAGCGCAAACACGAAGGAGAAACGGGGTGCCGTGAGCGGCGCGAGGCAGCGGGAGCGCGCCTCACTGAAGCTCGATGTCCTCAAATTGAGCCGTCATCCCGAGCGTGTCTCTTCACCAGTATCTGCCGAAGGTCGGAAGAAACTGTGCACTTTCCCAGCTGCTGTTTACTAACGAGCTCTTCGATGCTTCCTCGCGCAATTAATGCTGTACATGGAAAAAAATAAACTATCAGAATTGCCACAAACAAATTTGTTACCGGTGAAAAATAATCAAAACGATCTGACCACAAAAGTTGTTTTCTCGCGGTCAAATACCCAGCAAGGCGTCTTATCGACTCAGAGCATCACTGAAAGGGCGGCTTGAATTACATCCCAATGGCCGCTGCTCTCTATCGGTAAGAACCGCGGCTGTGGGTTTAACATCCTTACCGTCCTGCCGCCCACATGTGTCTCCCTCCTCTTTATTCCTCTTTACACGTCTCTCATCGATTTGTTCCTGTCCCAGCTGCGCGTGCCGCTTCGGAACTTACGCGGCTCGCACCTGTTCGTTCGGGCGCGACGTGAACAGTGTGACATCACACACCTGGCGCGGCTGGAATGGCAACGCGTGCGCGTACTCGCAGTACTCGTTCGGCCAGACGTATGCGTGCGCGTACTCGCAGTACTCTCTCATCCAGATGTCGGCGGTCCGAGCGCCAGCTTCGTCACTTGACGCTTTTCACGTCACGCTAATGCAGATCCGTCATGGTAACTCGCGACGACGCGCTGCACTGACCTTTCATCAGAGGGTCGGAAATCACACCATAACTTTTTAAAAGAATTTAATAATACGTACTGTACGTATTTGTCCTGAGCCGGGTGGAGCTTGAGCGCTGTCGTCCATAACCAATCGCCATAACGATTTGAGTAAAAACAATAAATAACAGCCAATGAAAAAAATGGTGGGCGGGTCTTCCGTGCTCGTTGTGATGTTGCCTTGCAACGCGAGACAGCGTGACGGCACGGCCGTCTAAACGCAGCTTCACAGTTCTGCATAATAACTTACTGTACGAGTAATTGTTAAAGACCAGTTTGGTGACCTGACAACATTGTTCGTATACCTTGAGTTGGCAATGCATCAAACCACGTTAAAGTGTTAAAGGAA
The DNA here is from genome assembly GCA_900497675.1 of Arapaima gigas. Classification (NCBI taxonomy): domain Eukaryota; kingdom Metazoa; phylum Chordata; class Actinopteri; order Osteoglossiformes; family Osteoglossidae; genus Arapaima; species Arapaima gigas. The sequence goes on from UFQX01000254.1 coordinate 124,230, forward strand.
TTTTCTGAACGGGTTATAGTTATTACTTGTGTGTCATGTGGGGAAGTTGGTGAAATTTGTATTGATTTGGTTTTTAAAAATAAATTTTCTAAGGTAAACCCGCATGATTTCTTCCAAAGTTGCGAAAATCATCTAAAGCTACTTCCCACGCGTCATGTTGCGAAACTGCCATCTAGCGACTGAAAGCAGCAATTATCCTACTTACAGCGGGCGAGGATCGTCAGGTCCCTCGTGTTCGGCATCCGCTCCCTCGTCTTGTTCTGGCAGCAACTGAGCTCTTAATAAATAAACATAACCTGCCTCTTGATTATAAGTATATTTCCATAAACTATTTTCATTATGTTCTTGTTTACGCAACACTTTCAAAACATTTCTTTAGATGACGCTTTTGTCCGAGGTCACTCAGTGACTTACCGGTTTGTATTGATCAGTATTTGTACGTGAGTAATTTAAGGTAAATGTGAAGGAAGAGCAGAAATTGGGATTCAAACTGAAGACGTTCAGATGGCAATAAAAGGACTCTAACCACTGCAGCATATGTGTAACTGAAGAGCATCAACTTATTCCTCAGTAGCACTACAGCCCATCATGGTTTTGAGGCAGGAACCTTTATGTAACAATTTAGCTTTTATGTCAATAGGCAATTTATTTACTTGATATTGCTGAAAACACTATAATGTATTCTTGAAGATAACTTTACTGCCTTTGTCGATAGTTCATCATGAATCTGATGTCCAGCAGGGTGTGGTAGATAGTGAAGACTCCACTGCCTGAGTATGTGCATTACAGTATGTCAACACCCAACTTCTGAAAGGTATTTGTGTAATATGACCCATGGGTTCACATCCTCATTGTTATAACAGTTGGAACAGGCCAAAGGATTCAAATTCAAAGTCAGAATTCACGCTGCCTTTTGCTATGTCATTTTCATTGGTACCACTAATGTACAAAAGAAAATTGTTTATATACCTCAGTATAAGAAATTTATGGTGGTACAATTCTGGCTAAGCTAAGGAAATGAATATTTATGATCTGCTTTGTTGGTACCCTCTTAAGGTTAAATAAAAGCCCCAGGTGTTGGCATGGCAGCAGAATGCGAATTATTTACCTGGAAATTGTAAAACACCAAGTGAAATAACAAATCTGCCAACCAAGTGTAGGTTACTTTTGTAAGTATCATTGCTATATAAGTCCAGAGAAGGTAAATGTTGACAGTTATGGTATATATAGATGAAAAGCGTGTCCCTGTAAAAGTGTTTTTCCAGCTGCAACGGCATCTAAGGCTTGTTCACCACTGGGGGGGGGGGGTAAATGTAGAAAGTGAATGAGATCATGAGAATGGTACCTACCAACTGCCTTGCACCTGCTAAGCCAAGTTTTATCAAACTTTTGGTTGTTCTACCAGCCACAGTCAAGGTTTCTGAAGTTAATTGCAGGTGAGAAATAAGGAGAATGTTGATTTGTGTGTGTGTGTGTGTGTGTGTGTGTGTGTGTGTGTGTTTTTCAAGGCTGGTGACCAGCTGAGCTCTGGATCAGTTGGAGAGCTCTGGTGGTTCAGCCTGGCTGATCAATGAAAATAAGCTGACCCTTTTGCTGAAACAGACAGGGCCGAAGTTTTGTCATAGTTGTGTTAAAGAGGAATTCTAAACACGAAGCTGGCAACTGCATATGTTCTCAGCGTATCATGACACATCCTTTTACCCTCCCTACACCCTCCCAAAGGTTGGCTTCCATATCATTATCACTATTACAGTGTGTGCTGAGATAAGCCAGTTTCAAAATGCAGATTATTTCAATGAGGTAGACAAATTATCAGCCAATCTGCACAACACAAACTAATTTAGGCTCAATGAGACACAATCTGTAAAGAAATTAGAGGTTCTCTGTTATACAATACACAAAGACCAACCATTACGACAAGGTTTTAGCAACGAGCAACAGTTGAGCTGCATGTGGTCTAGCAGCTGGGTGTCAGTAGATGTCAAAGGAAACCTGGTTACTGTAAAACAAAAACTGGTTACTGGCAGTGTGTGCAGGAAACTGGTGGACTGGTTTTCAACGCTGACTGAGAAGTCAAGGCAGTGAGGCTGTGGGGCACAGCTCATTTATTCAAAAGACTGATGGTGAAAGCTGTATTCCTAATGAATTACATAAATGAGTGTAAATGACTGTAAATGTTCTTTCATAAATTACTTGGTAAAAAGCTCACTGGCAAGGTTGATGAAAGACCCTGTATCTGCTATTTGCAGCATGTGGAGTAATGTTGCTCCAGGGTCCTGCCAAATTATCACACACACAAAAAAATGCAGGAAAAGGCAAGATAAAAACACCAATTTCTTCTCAGTGAAGCTCTGTCTATAACGGCAATTAAATTGTCTCGCTTATACAGGGGTCCATGAGTAAACATTTCCATTAATTTTTGAAGTGGCAGTCCTCTTCAGTCACCGGGCATCTGTGGGTTTCACTGGGAACCAACATGGAGCAGTGCAAGTGCGTATCCCTAAACAGCTGCCACTTGTCTTTGCTGCTCACTGTGGGCTTGCTGGGAAAGAAAAGTTGACTTGTCATGCATATATATGACATATAAATATTTGCTCTAGTTATTGCATAAGAACATATTTAACTTGCAAAATTTGATATGAGCTCCACACCAGGTATTGCTGGTGTCCAGGACAAGCAGTTATCAATAGTGAGTGAAAAAACTATTGATTATTAAGTATTAAGTATTGATGTGGGCAAATATCACAGGATGGGTCATGATGATAAATTCAGATGGAATGAGAGAACACAGGGCCATTCAAGGCAGCTCAACAGGCAACACTCAGTTACCGTTATGCTCAACATCACAGCCAAGAGATTAGAGCTCATAAACAGTGGCATTGACAGAGTTGCCAGTCATAGATGTAGACCTACTTGACGCAACACCCATAGGTACTCGTATGTCAACATCACAGAAAGGTAGAGTGCACAACGAACCATTATTTTTGTGATGGCTCTCGGAGTAGATGGATATATCTTCAGCAAGTACCAATATGCTAAAACATTTGCACACATTCTCTGGTGTGGCCTGTTTCCAGAGCCATCCAATATAATGACTGTATTAACACAGATAGCTGCGCATGCTCAGTAGGCTGCGGTAATACTGAAGGGCTTGGGTTCAATACAAGGGACAAAATTCCATCCTGCCCCTGAAGACAGCTTAGTACGCTGTGACACTCCAAGAGGATGTTACAGATCAAGAGTGGGGCTCACCATCACCATGCTCTCTGATGAAACAAAGTCATTTTTCCAGGAGACCCTACTTCTCAACACCACTCCCACATGATCATGTGCATATCTAATCATGGATGCCTGTTGGGGAATAAGACTGCCAGCCGGTAACAGATAAATGCAGAAGTGACTATGCAGAGTTAACAACCAAAAGAGGAAACCAATATGAAGAACTCACAGGCTGTTGTGTTGGCAGGCAAAAGTGGTTGGAGGTGGGTTTATTTGTAATATAAAATTACACAATTCTCTGATGTTTTCCCAGAAAGGAAGGCTTGTTCATTTCACCTGTTGGTGCCAAGTTAAACTGTACAATAAAGATTCAGAGTAACACTCATTGTGTGCATTGTTTCTTTTTATATGTACTTATCAATCAACATTTGCATTTAACAAAATATTCATAACAGCAGGTGCCCATAGATGGGGCAGTAGGCGAGTAGAGCTGCTGCCTGGCACTCAAAGGCCACAGATTTGAATCCTGCTTCTGCTCTGATACACCTGAGGAAGGTGCTTGCCCTGATTTTCACAAGATAAAATATATAAATAACTACGTGGGTAAGCAATTGTAAAGAGCCAAGTATACAAACATTGTAGGTCAATGTCAGCTAAAATGATAATATATCTTGTGAGCAGGGCAGTGTTGTGGGGCAGTGGGCAGCAAGGGAGTTCAAAGCTGGTCCAGTCTGTAGTCGCATATTTTCCCTGTGCCTCTGTAGGTTTTCTTCCGGGTGCTCAGGTTTCCGAACACAGTCCAAAGACACATTTTTCAGGTTAATTGGTCATTCTTCATTGCCCATAGTCTGTGCGTATATATGTGTGTGGCTACCCTATGATAGACCTGCATCTCATCTATCATGTACTCCTCTTAGCCTAGTACCTAGTGGTTCTAGCAGAGCCTCTGGACTATTGTGACCCTGACAAGTTAACAAATTCAAGTGAGTTATATAAGCATTGTGTGTACAAATTTATTCACTTATCTAAAATAATTTGCATAACAGAACAAATTTCAAATTAGTTTTTCTCCTGCAGTTCTGAGGTTGTTGGAGTTTTTACTGTTTAACTAAAAGGCAAAGCTGCAAGCACCATATCCCCAAACAGCCTCGCTGCAAAAATGTTTATATAATAAAATAAAATGATAGTCTCTCTTTGTCACACATATCTTCCACTGAAATTGAACACTGGGAAACAACAAATTGAGCAATATTTAATCCATTTTTTACCTGCTTCTGAGTTTAAACAAGACAGGGCGTGTCTCTGAACTGTGAGAGTTTAAGAGACAATCCACCCACAGGGAGAAATCCCAAGCCGTTTATATAAATAGAAAATAAGTCATAATTAATCACCTTCAAGGTCAACACAGTAGCTCATATGCAGAAATACCTGTTATTTAAGAGCGGAGAAAAATTAGATACCATTTAATTTATAAGAGATTTTCAGACACCTTAGAGAAAGAATAATTTGAGAAACTCTCAAAACACAAACACCTGAAACTGATACTGATCTATGACAAATACAAATATTTGTATTGGATTCGACCTGCTCCATTTTCAAGTTTACTTACCAAGTTTATGTTTATGTTTAATTCAGGATCAGAAACACTTATAGAGTGATATCAAATCTTTGTACTTTTGATATCAAGTACTTTTGTCCAATGGTATCCTTAGAAAGACAAATTCTAGGATATAAACCTTGGGGTTAGGGTCAGAGTTTATAGACAGTGGCAAATAAATTGCTCTGCACCCAGCATACCAGTTGCTTAAAAGTGCTAGTGTAGTATCTCATTTCCTTTGCATCTTTTGCCATAGTTAAAGATTCAAGCATTTCGGCATTGTTCTTCATTCCCACTCTGTGGGTCAGAAACATCAGAGCATCATTAACCAAAACAAGACTTTGGTGCCGCTGTGGCTGAATAGCAACGTGTGTTTAAAGGATCATCTCAGGTCACAGGAATAATAATATTCCTCCAATATGTGCAAATTGTCAAATACCTATTTCCAAACCATATTTAGTTTCATTACATAGTATAAACACCATTAAGTCACCTAAGTCTTGTAAGAACACTTTAAGTAGAAATATCCCTCAACAGATATTTAAGAACTAGATAATGATATATGAGCCATAGCTTGGCCTCAAATTGAAATGGTGTTCTAAACAGGTTCATGTCTATCAGGAGAGACCAACTTGCAACCTGATTGTGCAGAGACAGCTACGAGCCCAAAAGACTGACAGGGGGCACCTTCAGTGTCTTTAATTTTGCCATAGTGGAACTTCTGAAGTGTGTCCACGCCTCAGCTCAGCGGTTCCTGAATGGTCAAACCAAATGGACCAACTTGCTGAGGTCTTCTGAAAGGATGCTCAGGTATTATTGCTGTTACCAGGGGACTGGTTACAGCTTATTGCCTGTCACATGTGTTTATTCAGACACACTTTGTAACATCTTTGTGTCCAGCCAACAGTTCAGGGTATTTATTTATACTGATCAACTTTGTCAAATGGTGTAAAGCATTAGAAAATTTATGAGTAACCATGCTGATATTGTACCATATCAAAAGACTAATGTGATTTCTTCATCAGGTAGTGGATTAAATTATTCTGTAACATGACAATTCAGTAAAGTCAGTCCAGGTGAAATAGCTCTTTATGCTCAATGATTGACATTTACTTTTGCAAGAGTAATAATAACATTATTATTTTTTTGTTTTTGTTTTGTTGTTGTTGTTGTTGTTGTTGTTGTAATAATACCCTCTCTCATTTTCATCAACTGCTTACCCTAGTAATGGTTGCCATGAAGATAAAGCAGTTAATGATAATACTTGGACAGAAGTTCCCTTTATCAGTAAAACCAGAGAATGGGTTCTCACCATCTACAGGGTGCCAAACACTAGTAAAAGAGCTCAAACTAGAATATATTGAACAGCCAAATATGAGCTCAAAGTGTATGGTGACAATACACTGACACTGTCCCTGTCACTAGTAAATTGGGAGACATGACACGCTACTGACAAGATACACAGATTCTCTGTACATCAGTTAACAACAGGCAAAATTCTGAAACTGAATAGATCACCCGAAGATTCCCTCAGTTGTTGATCATCAGGGGCTGCTGTTGTTGGACATTTAGCAGTTTAGTAACATTGTTGTCCCTGTCTGGAGTTCTGGGGTGACTGAACTATTGATGGGTGGCCAGTGGACCTTCATTCATTCATGGTCCAAGGTGGCAGATAGTATACACAGATAGTAGACACACTCACAGTGTTAATTATGTGGCTTATGTCATTATTGTCCTTTTCACAGCTTTAAAATTTCATGATTTCACCACAGTGCTACTAAGAAAAAACAGTGATGATACAGTTAAGAGATATGTGTTATATGCACAATATTTCAGTATTTTTGTACTCATTTTTATTTGTTTTATTCTTAAAAATTAATCCATGAACAATTTGCTTTTTAAGCAGTATTTTGCAAAGGTTACCATACAGTGTAGATTTACACTATATGTAGATAAATATACAATGATACATATGTAGGCTAGTCAAATTTGGCATAGCAATAGTTTAACTAAGGTAAGTGGAATATAACCATATGACCCAGGGAATATAGCCTCCCCATATCTAGGGGACTTCCTGCACACTATCAGAAATTTACTCTACAGCCTAATATAAATTCTCACGTCAGATCAAAGTAAAATTCATAATTTTAACTTCATAACCTAAGATCAGCTGAAGTCTTCAAAGCTCATTGTATCAACTAGCTGGAGGGCCTGAAACAAAAACAGATACAGTTATAGAGTATGTTGTGCAGAGGGATAAGAGAAGTACAAACACATGTAACAAATGGATATTAATCACAAAAAGCAGCATTTGAACTATGCACACCAACAGTTGTAAATGCAAATGTCATTGTAGAATTTACTATAGCATTTTGAAAACTTATTAGACTGTTGTATTAAGATGTCTTACTGTTGTGGTTTATATTATTTTATACATTCTCCAAGAAATATGCAAAAATCCATTTCTACCAAAGACCAACCCAAAAGAAGAATGCAGTTTCGGTATATTGAATAAATAAAAATCTCTCTCTTTTATAGTTTTAAAGGATCTTACATTTTGAAATTTATGAATCATTTTGGACAAACCAGAGGATTACAGACTGAAACAGCAGAAAAATGGAAAAGATGTAGTGGCCTGTGCCACCTTACCACATTAATCTGTCATGAGCTGGGATAAACTATGTGTATTATTCTTTCTTTTTTTCCTTTTCTGCAATCCTTTTTAGAGAGCCTCCTTAATTCATTCTTTGTGACTCACATCTCAGGTCCATGTGGGAAAAAGCTGTCGGGTAAACTGACGTTGTTTGTTGTGGGTTTCTGTTCAGGTCCCTGTTAGCCATAGATAAAAATAAACAAGTTAAAAATAACAAGGCTCTGCTATGAGGCATTAGAAATATCAATGTGACATGGTCTTCATGGCAAAAGGCAGTAGTATTTGGATATGTGCACATAAAATTTGCTGCAAAATCACTAAAATTGCTATGGAAACAAGACTGTAGTTTAAAATTTTTGTTCTGTGATAATATTTTTAACACCCTGAAAAGGTTTAGCATCCTATCCAATGTGCAGTTTCATAGCATAGTGTACAGTGATTCTGGGAGAGGATCTGGACCACCATGACCTTGACTAGGCTTAAAGCAGTTGATAATAATGGATAGATGGATGAATGGATAATGTTTTTCATACATTTCCTATAGTTTTTGAAAAAAATGTCAAAGGTAATGAATTTCACAGCAAGAATTCTGTTAGAGTTCAATTTAAGAAATTATTCTGGATCAAGGGGCTACAATGTATTTTGTGTTGTATATATAACTTACTTACAGTGAAACCGTAAAATGCTTGACTAGAACAGGTCAAAACAGGTGTGGTGGGGTTTTACTAGAGGCAAAACTGGAAATGAAGAAACACTGTTCCGAGGTTGCAGCCAGACAATCAGATTATCAGACCTTCTAATTTTTATCCAGTCTTATCTGTTGGCAGGTTCCATCTAAAACCACACAGATATCAGGAATAATTACACAAATTCTTATGTCCTCATGCCTGGGTTGGAGAAGCAGAGAGGAGGTCTCATGTTATTTATCAGGTTAAAAATACCCAGGAGGTTAACCACATTTAACCACAGGAGGTTAACTACATTTACACAAGCAGGGTTGTTTCTCTGTATAAATCACAGCAGGTAAGGAGTGGTTGTTACCTGTATATGTTTGTTCTGGGGAGGTAGTGCAGGTTAGTCAGGGTGTCTGCAAATCCTGAAGATGTTCCTTTTGGTTTGTGCTTATTTAAGTTAGTATACATTGCATTCTGTCAGCTAGTTTGTTTGATTTTGACACGTTCTTTTCTTTAATGTCGCTCATGTTCCTTCCCCCATTTGCCTTTGTGCTTTGGTGTGTATAATATATTTGTCCTATTACCCACTTTTCACTTATACCAAGTAAATGACTTTTGCACCCAATCCTTTATTTTGTCTCTTTCTTTCTGTCCCCATCCTAACCCCAGACCTCCAAGCAGTTAATGTTACACCCCTGTACCGCTAAACACTTGGGATCATAGCAGCCATGCATTTATGTGAGGTTCAAACGTTTAATTGTAATTATTCATTAGATATTTTATTTCTCAAATTGCTGAAACATGGAAAAACACCAGAGTCATTAAGCAGAACAGATATTTCTTGATTATCTTTGTAAAGTGTAGTCAAAAGGGAGGTAGGTAGAATCTGAAGCCTTTAACTGCTTTTTCTACTTCAAAATATTACCTAGTAGCTGTTTCTTTGTCACTCGGTGTATTCCAGTACGCATCGCACTGCGCTCTAAGTCAGACTGTTTTTGTAATAGTTTGATTTTAATTTATTTTTTTGCAATAAATATTTTTAGAAAAGAAAATAATAGAACTGAAACTAATCAAATCAAACAGAATGGAATCAAATTGAAGCAAACTAAATTGAACTGTTGAATTGAACTGTTTCACTGTAGCAGTATTTAATTTAAATTGTCATGTATGGTTGTATGGTTGTTACCTGACACCCTCTAAGTTATCTAAAAATTATTGCATATTGCTTTGGACAAAATCATCAGATGAATAAAAATAATATTATAATATAGTTAGTGGCTAATGTTCTTATTGAGGGGTGCCAGCATTTTAGAGGTATTGCTATATGCAGATTTTTTTTAGGTTTTGGTGTCTTTTTCTCTCTTTTGTTCAGTTCAGACTGGGTCATGTATTCAAGTTTATGTTGTCTCTGACAATACAGTAGACTGTATCACTGGTATAACTAACTGTGCACCCCTTTGTGATGTTGTTGGGATTTGTCTGCAGCCCAACATTTCTCATCCACATCTCCATTTTAAAGTCACTTTAGTAATTTGAGTGGCTTTGGGTCATCTACATATTAGTTTTCATGTGGGGGAAAAACTGAAAGTTGGTTAACAGGAAATGTAAAAACATAATCTGAACAAAGTCTATGCTGCAATTTGTAGAAAGTGCCTGCCTTTGTTCATTTGAGCTTGATATCTAGACAGTGAACATTATCAGTGGTCCTTTGTTCTTGCAGTGCACTGTATATCAAACCTAATATGGTAAGACTTTCCTCTGCAGATAATGTATGCAGACAAAAAGATGCTAAATCTTCAGGGTGTTTATACTGTTGGCACAAGGATTGCCTTATTATTACACATTCGACACAATGGTTTTTCCTTGTAAAGACTTCCAGCATACCTCAACAAGTTAAGGCTGTCCATAAGAATGGCTCTGAAGATGAGAAAAGAAAAGAGAAATTAGTAAAACTAGTCACATTTTTCAATAGTATAATTGTGCTTAACCCATGTGTATGCTGAAAACCAATAAATGTTTTGGACTGTAAATATTGTTTAAAATTGTTATAGCATGAAGACTTTAAAAAAGGGAAAAATTTAACTTCTAGTTTTGTTTATACAACTGCATTATATGATAAAAAAAACTATTTAAATGATAGCAACTGCTGAAGAATTGAATTATTTTATCAATTTCACATGCATATATGAATTTTAAGCAAAATAATGTATATGCAGTGTGACTTCCATCTTTTAAATACTGGCATAATTTCCATTTAACCTCACAGGTCGGTTATTCCTTAGTCTTTTCAGATTTCCCATCAGAACCACGTGTTTGTTCAGCTGCCTTACTGCCTACTTAGGGAAAAAATGCCTTCCATAATTTGCCTGTCTGAGCACGTTTTTCTAGTCCGTCACTCAACCATTTTTGTGTACTGTAAATGTCAAATCTGTCTGCTTTCTTATGTTTAAATGCATGCATTTAAAAAGTTGAAATATTGGCGATGATGTGTGTAAGAATAATTAACTCTTTTAATATCAAGGCGCATTTGATAAAAGGCAGGACTGACTGCAGTGACAGTGGATCTTGGGGGTTGGTGTTTGTCCCCCAGCAGTTCCACAGACCTGCTCCGTTCCAGGACTGGCAGACCTGACATAGGGTAATGAAGAACTTGATTATCTTATTTTCCACTTCAGGTTTTCTTGTGGTGGGATAAAATAAGCACAGGAAATTACTGGGTTCACAAAGAAAGGCTTTCATTCAACCTATGTGGTGTACTTGTATTAAAGACCAGGGTAAAAGCCTAGAGTCACTGAACAACTCCTTACTATGACTTTTTATTTTTTTCTCCTCTCTTATTTGTGAAACAAAATATAACCACATTGAATACTCTTGGTAATAATTTAGTTATCCCTCAAAATACATGTCTGATGGTTTTATGATTTAGGCCCATAGCTTCAGAGACAGAGACATGTCATAATTAGTTGTTATAGGTGGGTGACCCCACCACCACATTCTTCACACTCCGTGAGGACATTCAGGTGTGCAAAAACTCCAGGTTCTTCAAGAGTTAAGGAGACAAGGTTCTAAGGTATACTCAGTGCCAGGTCTGTGGAGGCGTGTTAGCACTTGCAGCCAATATCTTTATAAGCACTGGACTGCGTTCTAAAGGTTAGTCTGGATCCACAAGGTGACAGTGGCACAAAGTCTAGAAATGCAGAAAGTGCAACAAGAAAGCAAGCTGCCTGCACACCTCATGTGCTTTCAGCAAAAAGTACCACTGGAAAATTCTTGTCTGTATCAAAGGACCCTGAGGCTGGACTGTGGGAGGGCAGCTACTGTCTTGTATGTTGTTGGTCAACAGCTAAAAGTGTACCTCTTCAGGTAAATGTAAACAGTGGAAAACTGCTTTCTTCTTCTTCTTCTTCTTCTTCTTCTTCTTCTTCTTCTTCTTCATCTTATAATAATAATAATAATAATAATAATAATAATCACTGATCTTACTATTTAAGCTTATATTAGTGATTCATGCAGTAACTGGATATATACCTGGAATAATGCAGGTTAAGCGAACCACTGAATGCTCTTTAAGTGTTTTTTGATGAGAGTTTGTAACTACTACACCATTAATGGTTGCAATAAAGTGTTCAGAATTTCGAAGTTATAAGAAATAATCTGACGAAACTATACATCATTTTAACAAGTTGAAATATGTCTCGATGACGCATGCAAGAATAATTAACTTTTTTAATACCGCAAAGTATTAAACTATAATATTGTTTATTATAGTGTTCAATTATTTTGCTAGTGCATTGTTTTAAATTATCCGTATCATTTTTTGGCTGTTTAAACCTGAGAGATTTGTGATTTTAAAGGCATTTATTAGGAGAAACTTGTACAGGGCCATCGGCTGTATAAAGGTTGTAACAAAGCGCAGAACAGTGCGGCATTATAGCTGCCACGCAGTTACTCCGTACAGCGCCACCTAGCGGAAAGTGCACTGCACGTGTTCCAACAGGCGCGGCTTTGGCGCGTCTCGCCGCTGACCAGAGTCAAGCGCAAAGTGTAACGGGTACTACCCGCTCGAGACGCACCTGTGGCAACCGGCGTACGACACAGCTCTAGCCAGCTCGTGCCGGAACTGGCGACTTCCTGGTGCGGCGCCCTGAGCTGCTATAAAAACAACCACTGGAGCACGAACCACTGAGCGGCCATCATGAGCGGGACTCGAACCTTCCGCTTACAGTGCGGAGAAACCGGGCAGGCACTGTATGTGCTGGGCGCAGAGCTGGCGGTGCTGTTACACAGGTAAAACAAGAATAAGGGGCGAAATGACCAGGGTCGCGTGTAGTGAGAAAGGGCGCCTCAGAGACTGGCCGCTGGGACACGAGAAGCAATAAAAAATTTTCTTCTGCAAAGCGCAACACATTACTAAACCTACTTTATATAAACTTTTTTATAAAGTTTTTTTCTTAGTTTGTAAAAACTTTATATAAATAAGTGTTAACTATGATTTAAGCAGTATAAAATGAGTTGCAATATTTACTAATATTTTCCATGCGAATGCTTAGTGGTGTAAATGCGCACTGCGGAGTGACTTTGCGACAGTTTTTGAAAAATTGATTTAAACCGAACAAATAATGAAGTCGGATTACTTTTTTCGCGGCGTCGTGCACGCGCTGATCTGCTTTTTAAACGTTTCCAAAATTAAAGCGTGGGTGGAAACATTTTGTTTACTGGAGTATTTATACTACTGTAGGATGTTATGGTAGATGTGACAAGCGGCAGGGTCACGCGTCACTACAAAGTTCACTGTCGAGCCCCACAGTGTGTTTGACTCCCAGGAGGACTTCACTCTTTTTTGGCACATCACCTGTGTGCTACGTCAGAGTAATAATAGAAGATAATCGGTAGAATTTGTAATGTAGGGATGGACCGGTTTTCCTTTTCTGGATTTCTATGTTTTTTTCGTGCCTTACTGGTCTAGTAGATAGGTGTTTGTTTCAGTTCATGAAGGAGAGTGTGAAAAAAAAATTGTGTGACCTACTGAAACCTGATACAGGTGCACTCTCCCTCAGGGCTTTGTTATTGAAGTGTTGCGTGTGTACATTGCAGTACAGAAGCACTGGGCCTGCCACTTGTCACACACCACCTGAGGCACACACCCACAACTTTTCTTTCCACCCAGTGGATGGACTCTAGTTCGTGTTCTTCAAATGTAAAGAACAACTGGGACAATGAGATCAATAGCTGCAACCATTATGTAGCCAATGTCACCAGGTTTTCTTCTTTCCACATTTCCTTCGTGCTGTATTATGTCCTTTGAGTGTAGCCGGTTAATTAAAGCCGCTTACTGAGCTTCAGATACTAATTATCCATTTTTCTCCAGAAGAACAGCCTTTCATTTTATTTTCCTGACATAAAAAGGTTTCCAGTACCACGTAGCACTATAGAACAAGTGAGACTGAGGGTGTGTATTTAGAGTAATCACTAATAGTAAATGAGTATGGTACCTAAATTGGGACTTCTTTTTCACCAATATGAAAAAAGTGGACTTACAGAGTTCTTAAAAAGGGGAGTTGGTTTCTTCATGTCGCACAGGAAGAATTGCTTTCAAGAGTTTATTTTTGTTGTGGGTTTTAGTTGTTGGCCTTTGTTTTACAGTATGCAAAGTGCAAATATGTTGCAAATTGTGGAGTAGTAGAATGTGACCCTTTGTGCTGTTGTTTCTCCTCAAAGAAACTAATTGTTTTTTCAGTGAATGGCATTAGTATTCATTATACACTATAGACTTCATTGTTCTGCATATTGTCCTAGACATTTGCATTGAAGTCTTGTTGCTGCTAGACACGAATGTCTGCTTTGTTTCCTCTTTTTCAGTTTTGTCATGGAAACGGTTCTTGCAGCATTAGGACACATTAAACTCACTTCATTTTAAACATGATCTGGTTTACTCAATGCTTATAAATATAGTTACATGACCGAGCTGGTACAGCACTTCCCCGCTGGACTCGCTCATCTCTCTTTTTCTGTTTCAGGAGCGCCCCACCCAATGCCAAGCTCTTCACCGTGAAATGCAGCCCCACAGTACAGTATAGGATCGAACCTACTCCCAAGGATGGGGGACAGATGCCACATGTGCTAAGCAAGAAGTCCGTCTTGCTCATAACAATGACGTCACCCAGCAAGCAGGCTGGCGACAGCAAGGTTGGCAGCTCCTTTCCACCTGTTGGCTGTCCTTTCCTTTTGGGTAGTGAATGCCTCTCTGTACAACCTAAAAATGGTAACTTGCATTTCTGATAAAGAAATTCACTCACTGTGCTGTGGAATTTGGATGTGCCCTAGCTGGCTTCTTTACCAGAGACTTTGGGGATAACATGTCAGCTAATCCACCCTGGTACCACACAGTCAATATTAGTATAATATAATATTAGTACAATTACAGTAAGTGATTGTAATTCAGTTAGAGTAAATGTTACCATAAACTGATTTTTACATTGAGTTTTCCTATTAACTGAAGGCTACTAGTATGCAGTAGATTATATCATTATGTTGATTTCCTATGGGCACAGCCAAGTGAGTCGAGTATTTGTGTGTGCTCTTCATCACACTGCAACTTGAGAGGACTAACTAATATATCTTGTGCCTCCCCCCAGCTCTCTGTGAGGTTCTACGAAGGAAACAGTGAGAAGTTGGGCACAGCAGTGGTTCACCTCACAGCTGTCGGTAAGGAAATATATACGTGTGGAGTCCCGTCTGTTACCCCTGTGAGCTCATTTCTTTAAATGGCCTGACAGTCAGTGGTAGATAAAGACTGAATTATATTAGCAAATTTTCTCGTCATTTCATATTGCTTGCTTCATTATAAATATATCTTACTTTAGTGCAGACGTTTGGAGATAAAGATTTGGCTATACACAGTTGTACAGAACAATTTTACTGACGTCCTGCTATAAGTTGGGTCAATATGCTGCAGATAGTGTAAACTTTAGATCTAGTTTTTTATGAGTAATTAGATGAAATTAAAACTGGCAGCATATTTAATTCACTTTTTAATATTTATAACCAGTTATATGTTGATTACATAAGCACAAAGTAATTAACCATTATAATCTAAGGTTTATCCAGAATAATGGGATGGTGAATTGGGAAAGCTTTTCTTTTCTTTTCTCCAAAAAACAATCATTAGGACCTAAATGCTTGACTGTGTGAATGAACAGAGTTCTCTTCTTTGCCAGAGGTCTCCCTTGATGTGGATGCTGACCGAGATGGAGTTATTGAGAAGAACAACCCAAACAAGGTGGGCTTTGTCCAAGGGACACTAATGGTGCTAAGAAGGGGGTTGAAACAAGGTTGTTAACCTCTTTTCCCATGCATACCAAAGCTAATTTTACAGATACAGTATGATGCTTCTAATGATTATTGCTGCTAAGTAAAATGTATTTCACTGCACTAGTAGGTAAAAGTTTGCAAGTTCAAATCCCAGATGGGCCTTTTCAGCAACACCTAATACATCTTTCTTACATTTAAATATATATCCATTTATTCAGCTCTATATTTCTATTAATCCATTTTAACCTTTGTAATTCCATAAGTATTTGTGTGCGTGCGTATGCTTGTAAGATGAGGGGCAATAGTTCCTCTTGTTGCCATAAAAAATTTTAGTCTCACTGTGATTGTGAACTCCTCAGGGTTCATGGAAGTGGGGGCCCAATGGACATGGGGCTATCCTCCTGGTCAACTGTGATTCAGAGTCAAGCTTGTACAAAAAAATGGACAGTGAAAAGGAGGAAATCACAAAGGTCTCAGGTATGTTTAAAAATGCCTCAGATACTTGCTTACCTTTACTTCTATGGTTTCTAAGAGATAGAGCTTCTCAATTCCCACTCATGGAGAAAAGGCCTTGCGGCCTTGGAAGTTTTGCAAAAGAAGGCGAACCGAACTGCTTTTTTCAGCTGGTTGCACCGAGTTAATCCTGGTTTCTGTCTCTGTTGTAAGAGTCTGTGCCTTTAAGAACAGTTGATCATTTAGCTAATTTTATTTATTTTTACAAGCTTCTTGTCATAGTGCTGGTAGAAACTGCTGGTACCTTATGAGCTGAATTATGCTTCATTTGGGCAACCAAGGGTTACAGCTACAGAGTTCAACTGTAAGCAAACCATTTGGGTAGATCTTCTTTCAGAAGGACTTTTATAGCCGTAAGGACATCATTTAAAGGTAAAGAAACCATTTGGGCAAAATTGTCTCCCAGAAGACCAAACTGAAATGGTAGAGGTCTGGAATTTCTTCCTCTGGAAGCTCTAATCAGAAGTGTTTAGTACAGTGTAACTGCACCAATCTAAACAGGAGTGGAAACACTGGGTCTTCATAGAGAGGCATGAGAACTGCTCTGCATGTTGATTCTCATGTATATTTGAACAGTTGGTCTTATGTAACTCAGACTATTACAGTTAATGCCATCCTAACAACACTGGGTTTAGCCCTATGAAAAATTAATATGACTAAGCTAATCATGACACCTTCAGTCAATATTCAGGCAACATCCTGTATTGTGTATACTGTATATACTTATACCTACCTATACAAATGTTTTATTTATATTTCCCAGAAACAAGTTTTGACAGTAGCAGTAATTGACTGAAGATGGCTGCATTTTAACTACCTGTTACTTTTTTTTAAGCAGCTGAGTTTGTTCTCACAAGTATCATTATGATTTGTGTTACTGAAGACGTTAGCTTCCATCTGGGGTAAAAATGAATTTATTTGTAATAATATTTTGCAAATATATGTTTAATTTAATTTAAAATTACTGCTACAGAACAGAATACATTTGTGTTTTATAAAACAACACAAAAGTAAAAACTAGGGTACCAGGAATACAAAAGAAAGAAAAGATTGTATGAGACACTGATAATCAGCTATATCCGATACAAACAAAAAAATCTTGAAGTTACTGTGAAGCAGTTTCTATTTTTGGCTATGTAGGCTGAGAGTCCTGCTTGTTTTACAGAATGTTATTTGTCTTATTTAGACATGAAACTAAAGTCCTTTACAGTGCCAGTAATGCTTCAGTAGAGCATACAAACATTTGTCCATCTCCAGCCACACTATGTTATTCATATTTTTCAAGTCTTCTTCTGTAGGTCTATATGACCACCCTTGCTAACCTCCCTTGCTTTTGCCTTTGAGTTGTACTGTTTTCACACCGTATTTTTTGCATTATCCTAATATATTGCTTATTTCTCTATGTTGTTTCAACTCAAGTCTGTTCAGTTGCGCCAGGATGCCCTCTGCCCCCTGGTGGTCTGTTTTGTGTTCTCCTATCTTGTTAGTTCATGAGCAATTCCTGACCTGGTAACCGTCTCCTGCGCCTCTCTGCAGACCTAAAGGACATGTCCCGGATGGTTCTACGAACCAGAGGGCCTCCACAGCTTCCTGAAGGGTACAAGTTGGTCATGCATGTCTCTCAGACGGATGCAGAGAACATCAGAATCTTCCGATCCAGCAGACAGTCAGGGAGCATGTCTGGTAACCTGCTCAGTAAGCCCTGTGTCATAAAACATCTTGTTTCTGCTTGAAAACCTGAATCTCTCCACAAGTTAAATTCTTTTTTTTTTTTTTTTTTACTTACAAAGAATATTTTTTAAACTGTAGCACCCAGTTACAGGATGCGTCAAAAATCTAGAACGACAAATATTTTTAAGATGCTCAATGTTGGATTAATTTAACCCATATCATATTTCATTAGACCACAGGGTATATCTGTGAGGTATGTATGAACACGCCTCCTCCACTGGGAGGTGGTCTTTTTAAATTCATTTGAATAATTCCAAATGGAAAGGGGGGGACATGACCACTCTAACGTTTAACATTTCAAAATACATTCAAAAGTGAAGTGCATTTTTGATATTTTTATTGGTTATGTTTGACCTGTCACAGTGCAGACATTAAGCACCCTTGCTGAGTGAATTTCTGGACCATTTGACATACGCATCATTCAGGCTTATGCTAGCATCCAAGCAGAAGTTCTTCAACATTTTCAAAATAACTGGGAACAACGTATGCAGCTGCATGTTGTTCAAAATGGACAGTACATTAAACATGTTGCATGAAATGTCAGGTTCAATTCAAGATGGCCTTCAAGCTGGCTTATATTCGTACATACTTACAATTACACCCATCAGTCTAATGCCAAATGGTATTGGTTAGCTCAGTCTAACATCAGGCATTTTAAAACATTGGGGTGGTTACAGACTTTTGACTAACCCTGTATATTGCTCACAGCACATTTTTTTCATGTGGTGAAACAAAATCGATGATAGTAAAGAGAATCTGCTAATGTGTTGCTCTAGAAAACTTTATTTTCAAGACCTTCGTCAAGGAGTTCCCGCTGGTGCTGAACAAGAATGCTCTGACCCAGGAAGTGCCATATGTAGGGGGTGCTGCCGAGACTGATTTCTTTGTGGAGGGCCTGCAGTTCCCAGACAAGAACTTTGATGGCCTAGTCACTGTCTACCTCAGTTTGCTCCAGCCTATCGCCCAGGTTGGTGTCCTTTGTGCATCATTTAGTTAGGGAAATGTGCTTATTGTTACAGGGATTGTTGTATGACAAGCGTAGAGCTTGTCTCACTTGACTGAGTGCAAGTCCCTCTCTTTCTGAAGTGTGAGCATATGGTTTCCCTGTAGTCATCCAGTGTTATACTTCTTTGTTTTGGGCAGGATTTCCCAGAGACACCTATCTTCACAGACAAGGTGGTGTTTCGTGTAGCCCCCTGGATCATGACACCCAACACTCTGCCCCCAGTAGAGGTCTTTGTGTGCAGGTGAGAGGGGCAGTGACAATACTGTCAGAGACTTAAGCACAGGAGTAAAGTCTATCTCTGGTTCTTGTCCTGTTCCATTACTGACAGCAAAGATGTCAGTGCTGACTAAATGTCTTGATATTTCTTTGGCTCAATTCCAGCGTATCAGATAACTATAAGTTCCTGAAAGGCATGAGGCAGCTGGTCCAGGAGAGTGGGTACAAGCTGACAATTTGCCATGAGTACATGAACCGAGGCGACCGCTGGATGCAGGTACCAGGAATGCAAGATAGGAACTCCTCGAAGCAGCACAGACATAGCAATTTATTAACTGGCTATTAATTAATTCTTCTCAGCAATGGTATGTTGGAAAGAGTGACATTAGCCTCTCTTCGTGCACAGGACGAGCTAGAGTTTGGCTACATCGACTCTCCTCATCAGAGGTTTCCTGTCGTACTGGACTCACCTCGTGACCGGGAACTGAGAGAGTTTCCCTACAATGTGCTACTGGTATAAAATCCTGCTACATGGACTGTGTGTGATCAGTGGCCCCAAACATGCTTAAGCTGTTGGGAGTAATTTACTATACATATGTCTTGATAATGTGGCCTGTAACTTACTGCTTAATATCATGGCCTTGGTTCAAGCCCTAGAAAGGGCCCTGCTCTAGTACGCTTGATGGAAGTGCCTAATTTGATTTGCTCCATTATATTGCTTCAGAAAATATATTACAAGTATTTTGGGGAGAACTTGAAGGCTAAGAATATAATAATGGCCATAATAATATTATGCACCAGCTTCTCAACTTACAAACACATTTGGGATCATAAAAGTCTCAAACTTTGTTCTGTTCCTAACTCCAAAGTCACAATCATAAAAGGTTAATAATGCAGACCCTTAATTTACTTGCAGGTTAAATTCTTTAAAATAAAAAGAAAGTCTCATCTCAAAGTCGTACTTTAGGAGGCAGGGTGCACTCTGAATGGGACATAAGTCCACCACAAAGCAGTTATACACACACATACAGTATCTTACATAGTCGCATACTAAGGGCAGTTTAGACTTATAAGCTTACCTGAAACACATATCTGTGGACTATGGAAGGAAACAAACATGGGGGGAATGTGCAAATACCGTACAGAAGAAGACAAAGCTAAACCCACACTCCAGGAGCCATGCAGCATCAGCATGACCCGCCTGTGCTACTGTGTCACTTTACTTTGTGTAATTTCTGGATTTCAGAGAATGAATGTACTAGACTTTAACTTATGTTTTAATGAGTGCACTGCACTTTGTCACCCATTCTAATCTTTTTTAAGTGTTTTAGGTTAATGTCCAGATTTCAGTATGAGAAGCCGATCTGTATTTTGCACCCAACTCACTCCAGGGTCCAGACTTTGGCTATGTGACCAGAGTGCCCCTGCAGGAGGAGGTTAGCAGCTTGGATTCATTTGGGAACCTGGAGGTTAGCCCCCCTGTCACGGTGAATGGGAAAAATTACCCCCTGGGCAGGATCATAATTGGAGTAGCCTTTCCCACGTGAGTACCATAGATCTGGCGAATGCCCAACACCAATCCTGCTCAGCCACAGGGAGGTGAAATTATGACTTAACACTTTGTGCTTTTGATGTCACGTAACCAATGACAGGATCTGTGGGTTGCAGGTTCCAGGATGTCTGTTGTGGTAATTACTTACCCCAAACTGTCTCATAAGGCAATATAGCAAACAGGGTATGATAAAAAAAAAATAGCAGTGGTGGAAATTAGACTAAGCGATCCTCTACCAATCTCAACTAGGACCATCCAAGGGCGAAACATGACCAAAGTAGTCCAAGATTTTTTGTGGGCTCAAAAAGTCCAGGAGCCCATTGCACTGTATTCTGATTGGCTCTACGTGGGTCATGTGGACGAGTTCATGACATTTGTCCCCGCCCCTGATAGGAAGGTAAGCCAAACCTTTTTTTTCCTTCATATTTCAGCACTGGGCTGTACCACTTCCTTGAAATGTTCTTTTCCGGGCTTTTTGAAGAAGTAGCAGACATAAAACAAGGAAATAATGCATTTGATTGTGCTCTTGCTTTGGATTAGGGGTTTCGGCTGCTGTTGGCCAGTCCTGATGCTGCGTATAACTTATTCAGAGGACTGCAGAAAGATGGCCATGGACAAGCCAAAATGTTTGATGGTATGATCCCAAAGGAGACTTCCCCCTATATTTTGTAACTTTATCAGCACTTTGTGTCATCACTTGTTAGAATTTCTGATGAGTTTTTAATGAGCTGGTTTTCAATTTCAAAAGGTCTAGGAAGTCGTGAAGAGATTTCACTGGATGATCTGTTGAGTGAAACATGGCTCGAGAACGAAAACAATTATGTTCAGGTGAGACACACAAAATTCTAATTTGCACCTGCAATAGTTACTCATTAATTATAGATTAATAGTTCACTAGTCAGTTGTAGCTGACAGTGAATTTGCTATTAGTACAGTGATCAGCATCTTACAGCTAGGAGAATTAAAGATTTAATGTAGCCAGAAGACACATTCTAGGTTTTGCTGGTTTGTTCCAGAAAGTCTTAAATATATAATCGTTTTAGGACATTGAGATCGAGGACTGTGATGATATTTTGAATTTTGGCAAGTAGAGCTGTATCGACTGGAACCGGGATGTTCTTAAGAGGGAGCTGGGCCTGGATGACGATGACATCATTGACCTGCCCATCCTTTTCAAACTTGTGGAAGGAGAAAATCGGGCAGTACCCCTCTATCCTGACATGGTAAGGCCTCACAGTCATCACACACTTTCCTAAACACATTTAGTGGTCCTGATGATCAGAGAATGCACTTAAAGATAATGTACCCAGAAGTACACAGAGTGCTTTTTTGGGGGCAATCATCAAAATCTGATGTACTGCATAGTTGCTGAACTTTGAGGATTTTGGATTGACATTAAAGATGAGCAGTTTCAGAACCCTATAGCTGTTTTACCCTAGCAATGCTTAACCTTAATTAACCATTTATTCCTTTAGTTAAAATGCTAATAATTAAAGAGTAGTGTGATATGTTATGTAAATGTTGTAGTATAGTATCTCTCCTGGGTTCTGTGTATTCTGTTTTGTGTGCACCAGGTGAACATGATTGTGCTGGGTAAGAACCTGGGCATTCCCAAACCCTTCGGTCCCAAAGTGAATGGCCGCTGTGCCCTGGAAGCCAAGATGTGCTCCCTGATGGAGGGTCTGGGACTTCGCTGCACTTTCATTGATGACTTTGCCTCATACCACAAGAAGTTGGGTGAGGTGCATTGTGGCTCCAACGTGCGCCGTGAGCCATTCCCCTTCAAATGGTGGAACCTTGAGCAATAAGAGCTGAGGGTGGGATCAGGCAAGTGGAGGAGGAGGCTAATGGATGGGGTGGTAATTGTCAGTGGTCCTTTAAGTTTGATAGAGGTGGTGAGTCAGGCTGGAGTAGGGGATGTATAAATAGTGTGAAATTTATAACCACTAACTTTACTCAGCCGACTAACAAGAATTATGCAAACTACTAAATATTGATACAGACCGTGCAGTTTACAGTCTTTCAGATGTCATGATGCAGTAAAACAAAAGGGAGCAAACTGGCAATAAATTATCAAATTGAGATGAAACTTATTCAAAGATGTTTGCAATTTATTTAGAAATGTAATTAAGAAACGTAGATAGAAACAGTGGAGCACAGATATTTTAAGACATTACATTTTTTAATAAGGGATAAAAATATTTTAAAACTTAGCTTTGCTTAGATGTATGAAATAATTAGTAGAATGTAGTTTTTTGATTGGTTTAAATCAAGCATAAGTGGTGCAAAATAAATTCTTTATGAATTGAATTAATTCAGAATGGTTGGTGTTTTGACTTGCTTAACCCTTTCTGGTTATGATACATGTCTTGAGAATGTTTGTTTGTTGCTAATACGTTCATGTTGGAACAGGGCATATATCAAAAATATATTTTATTTCCTGAAACATTTTGACATACTTGTGATTCCTCTTTTATGATTTATTTACCTGCAATATCTGATCTATTAAAACATTTAGAACAAGAGGAAAAAAGTCATCCCATTGTGCAGAAACAGACTTGTTTAATTTATTTTTTTCTTTTGCCTGTTATGTACAAACAAAACAAATGGATTCTGAACAAATATGACTTCTAAACAGGATCTTACTTCAGCAGCTGAAAACAGTTACAATCATTATTTCAATAACTCACACTCCAAGTGTGACTGTTTGAGGACAATAAGGGTGTGCTGCCAGTCACAGGGATTTTCCTCTGTTTCACCCTCAGCACCAAAAAAACTCTAACAAGAAGACAGGCAAGAGAAACCTACAGGTTCTCCACAGGAGATGGCGCTACTGTCACTGCTTAGTTCCGTCCAAGTTTATCAGAGGCGAGGAATCTCCTGTACACTTACATGACACACAGCACACGCACGCACACACACACACACACACATATGTGTGTGTGTGTGTGTGTGTGTGTGTGTGTGTGTGTGTGTGCGCACGCACGTGACTGTTTTCAATGCTTTATGCTGTGGGACACTTATGATTCTGTTCCAGACTATGACCAATGCTAATGCGTAAATGGGCAGCACAGCTATTCTCCAGGTGGAGGAGGCCAAAGAGTTCTCACAGTGCCATAGACAGCTTTCATGTGCACAGTAGGATTGGAGTTTAAGCCCCACTGTGACCAGTGTGGACACTATAGCAGGGCTGAACTTAAACTCACAGCCCTGGAAAGCCGAGTCCAGGTTTCTGCTTCAGCCATGAGCTGAACAACCTCCCTGAAAAACTATTTGGGCTGTAAGTTTCCTTATGAAATAATTCCTTATGAATTCTGAATTATGTCAAGAGAGTGAAAAAACATGCCACACTCAATATTCCAAGACCAACTATAAGATATTGTCTTAATTTACAGGCTCACAACTTGTTATAATTTGTGTGATCTTCACCTCCATTCATTACTCGGGGTTTCCAGAGCAAAGAGAAACTGTCATTATACGGCCTCAGCCTGAATGTATAGTTTGTGTTAATTAAATCATTGTTCAAAGAGCACAAAAACAGCAGGACCTTTTAAAAACACGTAAAATACGAGAACAACAGCAGAACAACAGCATTATTATTATTATTATTTGTTATTATGTACATAGCCCATTCAATTAGCATCAGTGAGCTCTGATCTCGCTGGTTTTACATTCAACCTGACTGCTGTGGCATTATTCTTCCTCTAAAATCAGCTGTCTTCAAAACAACTTATTTTGCGCAAACTTTTTAAAAGGCAACATCAAATGTCACAGTACAATTGCGTTCAATGTTCACACAAAGCCCAGGCTGCCTAAGCTATTTGATGGCTTCTCTTAATAAATAATGGCACCTCCAATGATGTCTATACGTTTTTTTTAAAAGAACTTCTCTGTAAAAAGGAATAGAAAAGTCATATTATATTAACTCTTGTCTCCTCAAAGAAGTAGTCATCACAAATTTATCTGTTTTCTGTAATTCAGGTTTGTGATAATCAGCATTTGGTTTTTTTAAAATTTCAAACAACATTGCATTGTATGTACATCCTCAATATATAGATAAGTTAACATAAATATATTGTCTTTTTAAGCCTGGATTGGAAGCTGCTAAGTCAGCTATCCCAGTTGTACGAAGCACAAACTTTGCTTCCACCAGCCCATCAACACACAGTCTCTTTGGTGCAAACACAACAAACACACAACTTCCATGTACAAGAAAATTCAAGGTACAGCTCACATTGGCCAAACAACAGAATAAATAAAGGACAAAAAGTTGAAGGACATCATTCAAGGGACCACTGTGCAAAGTCAGAGGTTTAACCTTCACCAGAAGCCGTTAGCCTAGGTGTGACAGTGGTGAAGAGATCCCTTGTCCAAAAAAATCCATATTCTCTCACGGGACGATTGCAGGAGATGCCACAGTGAATTAGATACACATGGAGAAGTTCAGCATTTTGGCCGTAAAGCATGTTGCAATTTTTCACACCCTTGTTTCTACCAATAGAAACTATTTTTAGACTAGAAATGTTTTTTTCTTCTTCTGTCACTACCCAACAGCATAATATGCTTTGTAAAATACATCATTTTCACAGCTGACATTCTTCAATAATTCACAGTGTACGCAGTCCATCATAGATGACATTTATTAAAACCACAGAATTTGTCTGTCTGCATGGTTGCAAGATTTTACAGTTTAATAGTTGAGGACAACGTCGATTTGAATTTTGCATAAGCAGCTCTGACACTCCTGAGGTTCTGCACCGTGTGAGGTTGGGACACATGCAGGCCACTGCGCTCGCAGGGAACAAGTGTTTTTTTTCTTCTTTTTTTTAGTTTAGTTGCCACTGCGCAGTCCAGCACGACAGGTTGTTCCCCTCCACGAATGACCCGCGCGGCCAAAAAGTCAGGGGATGACAGAGCAATTGTCCGGACATTGCGGGTCGCGTCGGACAAACACGGCAGAAGCAAAGACGAGCATGGAATCGAGCGAGCAAGCAGACGAACAAAGAAAACACAAGCTCAGGATGTGGTGACCCCGATGACCTTGCCCCCTAACCCCTTCCCAGGTTTCTGGCACTCTGCTTTAAGTCTGTGGACAGCGACGCAACTGGTTTGGCGGGTGCTGTGGACGTTACCATAACGTCACTGCCTGGCGGGGCTAGGGTACTCATTCTCGGTGCAGGTGAACACCCTCTTCCATCTGGACTCCTACGCGGGGGGTCTCTTACAGGAATGCTGAGAACATAGAAAGGGCTCCTGTGGGCAGGACAGCCGAACCCTGGTGTTCACACTGTAACGCTGTAAAGGTTGGGGTGGTGCCTCGGTAAAGTCGACCCGGCGTCTCATTTCAGGCTACTGTCTTTCTGTGTGTCCAGCCCACCTGCTGCTGATCCTGTGTTGCAATCTGGTTGGAATCTAGGAGATGTACTGAGCTAAAACATGCAACATCTGCCAGAAAGCACAGCGCTAATATCAAAGACAGGTACTACCCCCTCCCTCGCTGTACAACATTACTACTAACAAACACTGACACAGCTAGCAGTTACCGCACATCACATAAAATTGAGTCATACTGTAATTCCTTTTGGATTCTCAGATTTTAGACCTCAGTGGTTTGTTTGTGCGTCTCCTTCCTCCCATGCTGTTTACCATCCCAGAATAGGCAACACAGCAACTCACCTGCTGATGGACATCCATGAAGGGCTCAGGCCAGAGGGACTAGCAGTTCTGCTTGGGACAGAGAGAAAGGCACCATGGTGAGAGATGGCACATTGGACAGCATCAGGAGATGCTGCCCTGGAGATGAGCCTTAACGCACAAGCCGAGTGTCTGGCGATGCTGGGCCATCACCTTCCCGCCTTCGCTAGTCGTGCTGGGTTTAGTTTGGTGTATGCAGACTGAGGAGAAGACCCTACATCAGACTTACAACCCACAGGTATTCACAGGATCATCCATACAGAAACCCTGCGGGAATCAGACACGACAAACACAACATGGCACAGAGTGCAGGAGCAGGACAGGGCACAAGAAAATAATGTTTCCTCACCGATGAGGACTTGCCGTCCTGCGAGCGCTCCGGTTTACAGCGGGTTTCGGGCCTGGCTGCATCGGGGGGGTGTAGCCGTCCGGAGGCTGTGGTGATTGTGGAAGAGACGCTGTTGTCATTGGGGACACTCAGCTCCTCAACACAACGCAGTCATGCTGGACTGTGACACTTTAGCTGAAGGGCTGGGCTGTGAACCCAGTACCCCATCTGTCAGGGGGGCTTCTCTCACCTGGTGAGTTGCTTACACTAGTGCTGCTGGTGCCCTCCTCCACCCAGGAGCTATAGACAAACGAGTCCCGCTTGTGTGGTGTTCCAGATGAGGACAGGCTCTCCTGTGGCAAGCACAGACATACACTCACACACGTAGTTATGATTGCAATAGTCTGTCACTTTTGTAATTGGGATCATCCTTAATAATAACAACTATAATAACAATCTTTTGTGTCACATCCCAATATAAGAGTGACTGCGTGGTATTAAGAGAAAGATGAGTGGTAACTGAGTGGCATTAAAAGAAAAAGGCCCACCAAGCCAGTGTCATACTCCTCCGCTGCCTCGTGTTCATTCTCCTCCACCATGCTAGCAAAGCTGCTTGCATTGGATGAGGAGCGGGACAGGTCATTGCCTTCTGGGATCGAGGGAGCCCTGCAACACATGGCAACACTGCACACCTGGGTTATTCCACCACTAGCTGTTTACATATACTGCTGAAGCCTCGTTCACTTTCCTGCAGGATAAAAAATTCCAAAAATAACTGTATTTATTATTTTCTTTTAAATCTTAGGGTTAGAGTCACACTTTAGACTACAACTAAAGTCTCCTGACCACCGCTAGATGGCAGCAACGCACTAGTAGTGGATAATGAGGCTCACCCCAGTTGTAAGCACTAGCACTAGTTTGCTAGTCTCCTGTTTTTGAATTCCATATATTCCTTTTTATAATTGCTCACAATCTGAGGCTGAAAGTATCATGATTCTCCAGTAACATCCTCTCACAAAGTCAAAGATGAAGCTGTTTTATGTTGGTGCCCAGAAACACCACTTTCTCCTGGCTTTGAGATGATCAGATACGATCCAGCTGTGTCCTGCATTGTAGCACCTCACTATTTGTTCTTCATATACAGTCATATCTCACTGACTGTACTTCACAAACTCCTCCCAGAATGCAACTCACACACATGCACCAGTGCTGAAGCTACAGTACATGTTCCAGAAATGATAGATACAAGTCTTGTGGTGGAATGTAACACCATGCATGGCATAGACAACTGGAACATGACAAAGCAGAGAAGATGCTTCCTGGGCTTTTACTGTGTTACTCACCTGTTCCTTGTAGTGGGCATCTCAGGAGAGCTGTGATTGGATGAGTTCTCGGACTTGGGATCCTGAGAGACATGTCCGCTATCTGGTGTTTTCTGCGTGCTTGGGGAGCACTCCCGGCTGTGTGGAAGGGGTGGGTTGACAAGAGGAAGGTGACAAGATAGCACACCCATCTGGCTAGTACTCGTACTCTACTCTCAAACTCCAGCACTGCAAATGCAGGCCAGAGGAGGTGGTCTTCAGAAACATACTGCATTGTCCACCTCCTGACCCCACCTCACCATCCGCACCCCTCAGTGTATCCTGTCATAAATGCCATGCTGCTTGCCAAATGCTTCTTTCTTTCCGCCATCTGCTGTCCCACTGTCTGTCCTGTTCCTTTAGCAGTCTGTCCAGTGCTCACCTCCTCTCCTGCACCTCCTGGATGTTCTCAATGCCAATGGCGCTGCTTCGGCGTGAGCTGAAGGGCCCGGTCTTCTTCTTGGTGGGGCTTTTCCCCGGAATGATCAGCGACTGAAATGGAGACGGAAGGACAGAAGTCAGCCTGATGCATCATGGTACTGCTTCTGATGTAAAAGATCAGAAATGGATGAAGAAAGGCTTTCAAAGAGGTTAGAACCATAAATGTATTGCTGTAAGCTCACTACTGTAGCAGAAAATGTACTGATTACTCAATTGTTTGTAACAAGTACCTAAGGAAATGAGGATACAATTGCTCTATTTTAATAAGCGCTACAACCTGCTGTAGGAGTCCAGAAACATCCCTGCAGCATTTGATCTTTTTTGCCTTTAACACTAAAGGAAATATTAATCAGTAAGGAACAATGTGCTATGAAATGTAATTGCTGGCAAGACTAACTAGTAAATCTGTACTCGGTTGCTTAATGGATTTGTCATGTTTAACACCTATACGTATTACTGTAAGTGGTAATGAAGCCTAGAGCTTAAAGTGAAAAACCCCACAGATATTGTTTAGCCAGATCACAACGATCCACGATACACTTAACTAATCTATTAGTAAACAACACACTTCTCTGCATTGGCTGTAAGTGAACTGTATGCTTGATCTCATAGCTGTGAACTTGAACCTTGATCTTTGCTGTAAAATATACAACTCTGAGACAGTAATGTGTTCCAGTGATTCATTTTAGTAACAGTTTGTTTAATCCCACTGTCTTTTATTCTTGCCACTACTGTAAACTTTATAATGTTGAAAATAATTTAAATGCATCTCATCTGTATGCATTTTTGCTGTTCCTGTGCACCTGTGGTTCATGGGTTTTGCTGATCTCTACTGAGAAAATGGAAGGGGTACTTGGGTAGGGTGTATGACTGTTAACTCTAAATCCTTCATCTTAAATAGCTGCCAGGAAGAGAAACCCGCTGAGCCTCTAGGCGTGTACATGTGCAGGAATATGTAGTGAGTCCTCATGGGACCGTGTCTCATCATGCACTAAGACAGAATCAGGGCAAAGGAGTAGAGAGCGAGAGAGAGAGAGAGAGAGAGCGAGAGAGAGAGAGTTATACATGAACCTCTTCTATGGTTCCTATCCCTATGGCACTGCCGCGGCGTCCGTATCTACTGGGACTTTTCCCCGGGACAAGCAATGACTGAATAGGATGGAGAGACAAAGAGAGAGGGGGTGGGAGAAAGGAGAGAGAGAAAAAAAACAACATGACATTTCATGCAGCAGGTAGCATCCAAACAGCAATGTCAAAAATAACAGCATAAAATGAACAAAAATAAATCATCAGGCAAAACAAGGAGACAAATCAAGGGCTGGTGACTGGGCTGGTGGCAGTGAGGCAGGACAGGAAGAGCCTGAGAAGAGCAGGGAGCCCAAAGCAGAGAACAAGAGAAGGACACCTGTTGGGGGAGCAAGGGTGGAAAAGGCTGCGGAAGAGGAAGGCAAACACCAATCCAAGACCTGAAGGCAGGTTCAAGGGAGAGAAAAGCATGAAGACAGAGAGAGGTGAGGTGGACACCAATCTGGGCACCGAAGAGCACAGCAGGACAATGTGTCTGGTTTGGCAATGACTGAGTGGCTTTCCTGCTCAGGTGAGCCCTCAGAAGCCTTTGGAATTTGCAAGGAGAAATACGTGGTCAAAAAAAAAAAAAGTTAATTCAGAGCATAAGTCATTTCTTGGGGAAACAGTGTTTCATTGTGTGGTCTTAGTTAAATCAGTGGTGAGCACTGACCATGGTAACCAGGCCATGTTACAAACATTCCACTCTTCTTTACTTCCTGGGCAGTAAAGAGACCAAAAGGTAATATGATTTGTTTTAAAT
Organism: Arapaima gigas; assembly: GCA_900497675.1. Classification (NCBI taxonomy): domain Eukaryota; kingdom Metazoa; phylum Chordata; class Actinopteri; order Osteoglossiformes; family Osteoglossidae; genus Arapaima; species Arapaima gigas. The sequence continues at coordinate 154,354 of UFQX01000254.1, forward strand.
TAATCAAAAAAAAAATCAGCCATACTGATCAGTTAAATTGTTAACCTGAACTGCCGTGTGAATGTTAAGAGAATCAACAATTTCAGTGAGCTGCTGCACATAGGAGCACCTGCAAACTGTAGTTAAGATGTGCAATGTGATTTCCTGACTTTACAACAACATTACAACTCAGACACAACATGCAAAGGACCACCCACCACTGCACAAACACCACAAGAACTGTCATTCATGCAGGGTCTGAAGCCAATGACTATGGGGGGTGGCTGACAGCCCATGCAGGGAAGCTCAACAGAACTTTTATTCTGGGGAGTGGAATTGATCTGGACAGATACTGAACCTGGAGTTAAGAACCAGTTGCCAAGCGTGAAAGCATAACAAAGGCAATGAAAAGAATAGCACTGAAGAAAGGGTGCGAAAGAGGGGTGTGGGGGGGTGAGTATTGCCTGATTTTGGCTCTAGCTTACACAGTGTTCCAGTTTAAACAGAGTGAGATCTACAGTAGGCCCTTTCACACTGCTCTCCAGCGCTCATCGACTCCACATGGACAGTTTCACCCTTGTAAATCCCTTTAAATTCAACACCCGGAGAGGACAGATGTCTGCCATTCTGTTCCTTTTCCAGAAGTATGCTTCCATGTGAATAACAGGTAAAGGTCAGGGTCTGCTTTTTTCTGCAAGCAAGGTGAGCTGCTACGTGTGGAGACGTGCTTTGGCGGCACCATCGTGAGAGACATCTCCACCCAACACAGCTGCAATTTACTGGGCAAGTGTGTGACTGTACATACCTGAAGCCCACACAGACATCGGGAAACTGGCTCGTAGAACATGGCAGTCATGGTGAACACCTGCTGCACTATTAGAAAAATGAGCATATCATCTTGAAGACGTGTACAGACTGTGAGATGCAGTGGCGTGTGATAAAGAAAAGAATTAAACACCAAACCCTTACGGGGGGGGGTGTTCCTTTCATCTTTAATTCTCCATTGAGGGACCAGTGGAGAACTGTAGGAGCACACAGAGAATTCTTGTGGGACAGAATAAAATGGCCTGTGTGTCTGATGTGAGGTTGGGCATTCAAGGAGCATAAGGGGGTGCAGTGTATGAAGAACAGGGTTTGTGGGAGAGAAGGTTGGCCGAGTTATGTTGGGAATTTTGACTGGCCCGCCCAGGCCAATCAGGATACAGGCGGCACACCAGTGGCCTCGTGTACAACCTGAAATGGTTTACTTACTATCCCAGGGGTTTTGGGGGTCTCTGGCAGGTTGGGGGTAAAGCTGCCGCTGTGACTAGTGGAGACTGTGTGCGGCTTCTTGTTACTGAGCCCCATGGCGTCCATGGACTGGCTTCTGCTGCGAATCACCCGCTACAGAGAGAGACGCAGACACACACTGAGCTGACAGTGCCAAGGTCAGACAGAAGAGGGCGCTACAAAGTGGTGTGAGACACATAGAGAGAGATACAGAGGATAAAGAGAGAGAGAGAGAGAGAGAGATTTTGGAAAAGAGAGAAAACCCAACTCTAGAACCCACAGTTTAAAGGCAAGGGTGTGTGGAGATTTGCTCTACAACAGAGAAGAGCTCTGGAAGGCAGTGTTGGAGATGTAGGAGAAGTCAAGGGTGAGGTGTGTCATAACACGACCATGGAGGCTGAGAGGGGGAGGATTCTAAACAGAAAAGAGCAAGCAGAGGGAAACAAACTGATAACATGCAAACAAACTGATAAAACCACCTCTTGACACATCACCTCCTGCAGTCCTTTGGCCAGATCCGCACAGTCTACGCTGCACTACATGGATGTCAACGGACTACTTAGGTCAGTAACTCCTGATACAAATCAGGGGACATCCAAAGACATCTCTGTTTTTCATGTGGCACTGGCTCAGCTACAAATGGTACACTGTTACAACTAGTAGTTTGACCGATAGGACAAGTAGATGAGCCAACTAGGTGGAACAGAGGTCATTTGTCAAGAGTGTGGACCTGAGTGCAGTTGAACATTAGTATGTTTTGTAGAGAAATCAACTCCAGTATTCATTACGTCCCCGGTTTAAAAGGGGCTGTAAAACTGCCCTTGCTGTAACTTGTTACAAATAATGAGGACACCTGCTGGACAAACGTCTCAACAAACCTCCTGGACTATGAAACAGCTGAAAGATAATGATGCAGAGTATCGCTGCATCCCATTAGGCCCCTTTTCAACGACAGCTATACAACCTTGAAGAGAACTTCAAAACAGGTGCAGAAGGCGTCCTCTCAGGCACATTTGATACTCACTAAAGTACCACATGCTCATGGCCATTTTCAGCACTGAAATCTTCTAGTGCAAATAATGTGGGCATTAACACAATGCTCTTAAAGAGATCAAATAATCTATTAGCACATTTTATTATTGATCATCATTAATGAACTCCCATAACTTGTTTTTTCCCCTACCCTGCTAACCGAAACAAACACTGAATGGCTCAGAGAGATTATCTGAAAATGTTGCCTTGTGTACTGAGGAAAATGTTTGGGTCCCCTACAAACATGCTGGGTTACCTTGAAAGACTCAAAGAAGCCTCCGCCTCCTCCGCTGCCATTCTCCAATTTGTCGTCCTCACCTCCCAGGCCCATCATCGCTTGGCTGTTCATATGGAGCTCCTCGTACAGGGTCTCCAAGAGAGCAGCCCTTGTTCGCTCCTACCAACACAAACATGCATGCCATAAGCCACCCCAGAGGTGAAAGGAAACACCTTCTAAAGCAGAGACCTTCAGCTCACTTCCCTGAAGGACCAGCTCCAGCATGGTTTGCAGCTTTTCATACATCACTAAGAAGTCAGAAAGCAACAGGTTTCATTTAAGACATTAAGTTCCATACAGAGGTTCAGTGATTGACTGAAACCTTTCCAAAGTCAACCCTACAGAACAATAAAGCTGAGAATCCCTGACTAAGGTCTGGCCTTTGTATGTATGATCTCTTTCTAGCTCTTGACTGCAATAAGCATCTCACTATTTCAGCTATTACTATGGTCCATCTGTTTATACACCAACACAAATCCAGAAGAAGAGCTGTGGGCGTTTGAAACTCTCACCTCCAGTTTTGCAAACTTCTCAGCTTTGTAACAGGCGTACTCAGCATTGATGAGCTTAGTGAGGAGGAACTCATGGAACTCTGGCCCCTATAAAGGTTAGAAGAGGAAAAGGGGTGCTATAAAAGGAGGCATGTGGGGAAAGTCAGGTTGTGATGACTGCAGGACGGGACCATTTCAGAAACTACAAGAATCTGGATATACAAAATCTGATTTGAATAAACCTTAGCATAGGGTTGCTTTACATAATCATGAAATACAAAAAGTATGCAAAAACACAGCTTAAGTTTGCGCTTTCACCTTTCTGAAGACAGCAGGGTCTGGGAGGGCAGGTCCAAAGAAGGGAACATCATCCCGGGCTGTCACAGACACCTGGGTGTGGTGAAATCGATGGAAGTGAAGCTACGTTAGCACTTGTATGAGCTGTGGCTGGCTATGTGCTGTACATGTACTATTCTACACCAGCACTGATGGGGTTTCAGGCTCCCATTCACACTGCAAACAACGTTCAATTACCATAGGTAGACATACTAACGGTACATTTTTCCCTGAGTGCTGCAGGACCCAGCACTGGACATGTTCCTGCCCAAGATGGCTGCAGGATGCACTCTTATTCACTGCACCTCATGATACTCAAGTAAATAAAATTATCCAATGCATAATAATTCGAATTATTAATAAAGTGAACGCTAAGAATTGTTTGTGGCATTTGGGTCTGCGGTGCTACTTGGCAGCGGAGCACCTGTCTTGGGGGTTACCTTATACAGGACATTGTCTGTGCAGGCATTCTCCACCTGCACCACGACGTAAGCGTGCAGGAAGTTGGAAGCAATCATGTCTGGCACAAAGGGCGTATTCTCCTCCTGGAACACGATGGCCACAATGTCGTTCCCAATGTGTCTCTTCCGCTGGAGCTGCATTACAGAATCCATTGTTAAAACCTATGATCATCCAGCTCACATCTAACAGGTCAACCCAAAGATTAATGTGGGCCTGCTGCCATATTGATGTCCCTTTGAAAGTTGCCAATATGACAGAGGGAGCAAGGAAGCAGAATCCTATAGCTGCACCTGCCGCAACACCCTGAGGACTCTGTGTAACATTCCCGGCACGCTAATGGAGATGGGTGTAGTCAACCACTCTGATAAATAAGCTGTGTGCCATTTACAAGAGCAAATATTTATTTTCAGGGCTTTGCTCTTAAGTCTTCTCAGGCTCTTTGTTGCCTTATCCAGTTAACAGCTTCATGGCTCTGTAATTAACCAGCTGTATCAGGTTCCAGAAAAATCAGGTCTTTTGTTAACTCTCTTAAGAAAAACAAAACTGCCTCATCAGTGACTGTATACTGCGGCGGTATTTGTGTTGGCGGTGCAGAAGGAAGGAAAAGTGCAGTGAAAGTGTGTGCAGACTGTATGGATGTGTTTGAACTCACAAAATAGTGTTGGATCCTGTAAGTCTAGCAGCATTCTCCCTGATATCTTTTCTATCACACAAGGGGGAACCATGCAGCTTGGACAGACCAGGGTGCGGGGGGGGGGGGTCTCTTTTTTGTCACATTATGCATCTTAAAGCTTCTTCTAAATGTTTCCTTCTGTGCATCACAGCACACCTCTGCGCCCTCCTGCGTGATCCCTACCCAACTCTGGGGGGGGTAAAAGTTAAGCTAGAAGGGAGTGTTAAAGACTGTTTCCCAATGGTAGAGTTTGAGACACCACAATTCCCACAGTTAACAATGCCGAGTTGAACGTGTCAGATCTCCAAGTGATATTAGTTTTGATTATGGAAAGCAGTAAAATATTACAACTATAAATCACTGGTACTATTTCTGTTAATGGTGTGCTCAGTGCCTGAGAGGAATGACAGTTTCTATAATATGCACCAGCCTCTTGAATTTTAATTGTCATTTGTTCAAAGACCTTTGGGAACAAGTGGTGCAGGTAGATCCCTGTGAGTAAATGGATCCACCCATGAAACGGCCTGTAGCCATTCCCACTCAGCTAATTCATTGCACTCACTGCACCTTTTGTGCCTCGTGTATTTTTATTCAACACCCCTATCAGACTATGTAGCATCTCTTATTGCAGAAGGGTTTTTTTTTATTGCTCTCAGTGGCCTCTACCTTGCACACACTCAAAGCAAATTCAAATGAGAATTTGAAAAAATAAGGAAAAACTATTTTCTGGTAACCATCTTCTTCACATTCCACTTTGGGCTGAAACACCAGCTATAACCAGACATGTAAGCAGTGACAGTAGAAAGGATCCCTCTCCTCTTAGTGATCTGGCACCACACAGTGAACTCCAGTGGCTTTCATATACATCTACAAAGTATTCTTATCTTGTTATTCTTCTGCATTGGTTCTTAATTTTATATTAGTATGCATGCATGACAGTATTATGGAACAGAAAGCAGTGTGGTGATTAGAGCTGTAGTCTTGCACTCAGTGGGCTCAGGTCCCCACTCTCATTGTAGAACCTTTGAGTAAGGTATTTACCCTTAATGATAATAATAATAATAATAATAATAATAGAGCATATAGTTATATATTATACATGGGAGTGTTTCCAGTGCTGAACAAGCAGTATTATAAGGGAATCATTTTAATTTTACCTCACATTAATAAACTGGATTTCCAAGTTTTTAATTTTACTTAAACTTTTACAATTTACAAGATATAAAAGAAGACAGGCGGGTTTGTGGTGGGACAGGAGTCCACTACCTGCTGGGAGTCTCCCTCTGTGTAGGGCAGCTTGGTGGACACATGGAACATGATCTCTTTGTTGTGGAAGTTGTGATAAACTGACTCGGTGCCGGTCTGCCCATGGGTCACATCCAGCCCACCGCGGAATCTGGGAAACAGCCAAAAAATAGCAGCATCATGCACCTCCTCATAACAATACACAGAACACCATCAAATTATTAAAACCCATTTGTCCTCTTCCATAGGATGATGGCCATTATAATTCTCAACTGTTTAAATAAGTAAATCGAGCCTATAGTCTATTAGTGTGCATTGAATTATGTCTTTCAATTTTTCCTTTTACATGAGGAGCCCATGAGCCCGGTTGTTACCCCTTGAAGTCATGCAGCTCGATTTTCTGGCCCAGGAACTCCAGGAACTCCACAAAGGCCGAGCTCTCCTCACTATTCCCAAACAGCTCCTCCTCTGAGGTCTGCAGGAAGTGACAAAGCCACCAATAAAGATCAACAGGAAGATGTTAAAAACGTTTACCATAAAAAAAAAACCCATCAACTCTTCATTAGAGCTTGTCCTGCTCACTCATAAATATCACGCAGCCCTTTCAAACGATTTTCAATGGGTTTGGGGGTTTACATAGGCTTTCATACTGCAAATAATACTGGCAGTTCTCACGGTCCACAATGTAAGCTCCTTATAATGGAGCAGAGGTCACTATTATCCATATCCAGGTCCTAAGAGTTTCACAGCTGAATTCTGGACAGCGCATGTCAGAGTTTCACCACTGTTACCACTCATAATGAAGCTAACAGAAAAGAGACATTCACCCACACAGAGCAAAAAAGCTGGCATTAGATTAGATTAACTCACCCAGAGAAAACAGCAGTGGCACAGACACAACCCTCTTGAAACCTGGGTGCACTGAAGAGCTTTTTGTACAGGCACAGCAAAAGGATGCGGCACTGGTAATTATAATAAAACCCACTAATGGCACAGCTACATGAACACGGCCTCTCCTTCACAGAGCAGGGGTGGGTGGGGGGGCTGTACAAAAGGAGGGTGTCCTAACAGAGGGCGGAGATTTTCTATTATGCTCATGAACCTGTTTGTGCACCTATCTCCTGTCTGTAATTGTGCTAAACGTCAAGGGATGAGAAGAACCTCTCCATGACTGTCTGAGGCCTCAGGTATTTGCATGCTTCTGGAGGGCTTGCAGGCCACATTTTCTGTACTTATAGGTATGTGCTTGGCATCATAATAAGCTTTATGTTCCTGAAATAATGTTGTGGTTGCAAAATATTCAGGAGGGGTAAATAGGGTTCTAATTTATGAATGTATTTAGCTTCTAGCTTCTACAGCAGTATAGTCTTTCATAGCTGTAACTATTGGCACTATTTTTATATGTAAAATGCCTAGGAGGGGTGGGCAGCTGCTGGTATGTAAACCCCCATAAGTTTATTTTTCTCCCTCATATTATTGTTTGGGATTTTTATTTTTCCTCTCCTCAGTTGTCGGCAGTCTTACTTGATTTCTTTTTTTTAGCCATGACGGTTCCTTTTGCCATTAAATATATAGGCAATATTTTATCTGTAGGCTTACTTTATATCTGTTCTGTTCTATAATCTGTTGTTCAGCACTCTAGGTCACTGTGTGAGAAGCAATACTGTATAAAAATATATTGAACTGAACTCAATACTGAACTGTACAGGGATAGCTGACAATACAGTCCTAACTGACTACCTCTTCCACATATAGAACCTCTCAGCAAGCACCATACCTTTGACCCTCAATTGTTTTAGCAACTCGAACAGGATCATTACTCTTGGTTTAAATCTCAAGACTTTGTTACTTATATGTTTACTTCTTTTCATGGAACTGATTAACATTTGGATTTTGTTTTACTTTAAACCATTGGACATACTAAAACAATGTTGCTTATGTATTATTGTCTTAAAGGCTACAACATTAGCTCTTTTGTGGTTTTTTGCCTGAATACTACTCCCAATTCCAGTTCCTTAACTGCTACCTCATCATTACACACAAAGTAGAGCTTACAGTGACCTGAAGACTTGCCAACAACACAGTATTTCTAATGTTTTGTTTGCATTAGCCATTACACTACTTGCAATGGCTTTTTTTCCCCTGCCTATTAATAAAAATATTCCAAATACAGCAATGTGGCAGCGTAAATACAAAATATGTGAACAAATGGCTTGGTAAAACAAGATCATTCAACATATTATTTCACACAGTTTCAAACAACTGGAGAAGAGTAGCAAAGTGCAAGACCCACCTGTCCGAACTTCTGGTAGATAACGCCAAACTTAAAGTTGTTGCTGATGACGTGTTCATCAAAGGTGACGATGAGCCTCGAGGCCTGAATGGACAAGGCGTAGTTTGTTTAAAAAATACTTTCAAAAACTGCATTAAGAAATCATGAGCTGACCCAGCCAGTCTGTGTAACTACCCAAGCACTTCCCTGCAGCCCTCTTCACTCTCAGCTTCATCTAAAATCATCCCACAAATCACTTATATTCCCCTAACTGCCCATGTGCACCTGTAGCATCTATATTCTTGAGCCATTTGACTGAACTGTGCAAAATCACTCCCGGATGACTGGGTAAGGTGGGAATGTAATTTCACTGGCCACTGAGGCAACTTAAATGAGCTACGACAATGTAAGAAAATTATGTATTAAACACTGTGGATTTATAACTTGTCATGTCAGATTGTTTGAAGACCAAATTACTAATCCAAAGTAAACAGTAATGGCTATTAAAATGGCTTTGAGGGTGTTACATCAGTAACAGATGAGACAGATCAGTAAAAACACTCCAACGTTAGGATCACTTCCAAAGGCCTGATTGGGTCTGACTGAGAGTGCTCTACATCAGGTTCTAACATCTCTTCCATCTCTAAGTGCTTCACTGCATGACCAGTCCCTTGACTGCACCACAGGATCATGTCTGCTGCAAGCACAAATGAGCGATTACCTTTGGGTAGAGGACAGGGTAAAACCGGTCCACATTCACCTCTTCGCAGACAAGCTAGAAGCAGAAAAACACTTTGTACAACCTTTTTTCAACTTTCTGCAAGATTGTAGCACAATTATCCCTGTCCTATAGTTAGGGATTAGAGAACTTGTTCATTGTCATAAAATAAAGGATCATACAGTAATGTGCAACATTTGCAATAACACATTTACAGTGACTTTACCTTGGCCATCTGGACAACATTGGGGAACTCAGTCAGACAGGATATAGGGATAACATCATGATAGGTTTTTGTCTTGGTCCTAAAAACAGAATAGGAGTAGAATTATGTTAAAGATTTTTCCAATTTACACTATGCTTTTTCTGTCACTTTTCTTAAAAATAGAGCAGCATTTCATCTCAGTTGCTGCTATACACAGCTATAATAGTGCAGAAAATGAACACGGTTTGGCTTCAGGCCTTAACCAGCTTCTGCAGATACTGTTTCAAAATGCAATTAAATAAACACTCCAGGTCATGTGACACATGATTGTCTCTAACAACTGGGCAAAAAAATTCACTGCAGAACAGGTGTTCGCATAAATAAGGCAGCCATTACATTGGACATTTCAGCAGGACATGACAGATGATGGGGCTCCAAAAACTGACAAGTAAAATAGGTAGTATCCCATTCTCTGCTGCTGACAGAAAAAACATCCGTATCCACATGGACAGGATAATATGTACATACAAATTTCTATACATATGTGCAAATATCTTTACATATATAGGCATATATTGATATATACATATACGTGTTTATACATATCCATAGTAAAATCATCATAGTATGTGTTACAAAAAATGTGTTTAACATGTAACAAGGCAAGGAGACAGGGAAAACGCCTTCTTCAACGGGAGGCTTGGTAGACCATTGTTAAACACAGTATCCCCATTGGGGGTGAGCAAAGAGCTTTCCTATGTATTTATTTTGGAACCATAATGTTTTTATATATGTACAGGTGCAAAAAAAATTGATCTTTTTTTCTGACTCACATAAAAATGATTTTATAATTGACATATTACTTGGCTTTACAGTATATTACTTTGAATTTAAAAGAAGAAACTGAGAATGGGGGTTAGAAAGTCCCTGCCAGCAGGAAGTTACTTCCAGAAAAATAAGGGATTGATACTTGTGGAACAGGCTCTGAAAATGGGGGTATAAACATACCAGTCTGGTTTTACACTTCATATTTAATGCAGTAATATTGTCCCCATAAAGACAATGTGTCCAAAATTTCTAACTGCCAAGAAAAGGACTGTATAACTATGTGTTCCTGCACTGACTCAGCTGTTCATATGTGGAAGAGGTGACATGGGAGTGCTGCTAACCTGGGAACAGAGCCAGCATCATAACAGTCCCCTCACACATAAAGCAGCAGTTATATACAGTGGAACAGTTACCTAGTGACTAACACCCATTCCAACTGCTCATAACCCATTTTATTTTATCTCTACCTAGGCATTATGGGACAGTAGTGCTGTTTACTCAGAGCATTCAATCCACCTCTTAGCAGTGCGAAAAGAAGCCCCCTCCCCTGGTTTCCATCACTCTCAATGAACACCAATAAAAAGCAGTCATGCTTAAAAAACTGCTTGCCACTGGAACAGTGTAGGTCAGTCATTTGAACAGCTGATACACTCTGGATGAAAGGTACAATCCCCAAATGTACATTCCATTTCATGGAAGTGCTCCAAACAGGACAACATAGAGGATGAAAGGAAATGGTAGCAAGAGAAAAAACAGATTAGTGAGACAGACAAAAAAGTGTAGCCATAACAGCAGAGCTGGTCTATATCAGGAAAAACCAGTTGAGGTGGTTCAGGTATTTACTTAGATTGTCCCTTAGGTTCCAGCCAAAGCGGTACAGGGTGCCACTCAGAAGAAAGAGGCTCTAGGGCACACCTATGAGATTCTGGAAAGATTATATGTCCAAACTAGCCTGGGACCAATTGGGGATCTTTAGGATGACGTAGAAACAGGAAATATTATTACCTTTCACTAAGTTATGTGGGTTGGAAAATGCAAAAGAGAAGAAGGGCTCTACCTGAGCAGCAGACGGAGGTGCTCCTGGTCCCCAATCACATCATATTTCATGGAGAAGACCAGGTGGCCCAGGGCACTGTCCATGGAGTAGTAGTTGAAGTGTTCCTGTTGGTACACAATAATGTCCATTCCTCCATTGTATAGTCTTGTGATTCTTTTTTGCTTAAACAGGTTAGCCCTCACCAAATTTTTGGCCCACATCTTGACATACCATAACTTAAACATCTGAGTCAGCAGTGAAGAGAACTTGTCAAACTCCTGTCTCAGAAGAAATCATAGCAGATCACAACAGACTCATGCCTAGGCTCAATAAGGTTTGCTACACGGAAATTGTTTGTTTAGGAAATATATTTGTCAAAAACAAACAGGGTGCAACAGGTGTTCTCCTGAGACTTTTTTCAGTTTTCACTAAACAGCTTGTTGTCACTAAACAATCACCATCTCTTCAGGCAGCTCAAGGTCTGCTGAGATTTGAACAGCATTTAAGCATCATTAATCTTTAAAATCCACAATATAACAGATCATTATGCTTTTATTAAGTCATTTATATTTGCTATTAGAAGAACACATGATTCCCACTGAGTGCAGTGACTCCTGTATTTCTCCAATAAATGGACTGAAGACTTCATCAGGGTAACTGTTGTGTACTGTGACAATGAGAAAAGGTTCCTACAAGTACTGAGAGATATCATATTTCATATGGAAATTCTTGATTTCCTCAGAGCTGATTTATTCAGAGGGATTGTTTCAGGACTTACACAGTCCATTGGGATATATGTGCTATTTGTTTCTTGTCTTCTAGTTGGTTACCATTGATTATTAGTGGTTTGCAAACTCACTGAGGTCTCACCTTGCCCAGGAAATGTTTTCTGTAGATCTTGGCAGTGATGTTGCTCTCCAGCTTGACTCTGGAAGCTGGAGACAAGAGCTGTTCAGGGTTTGGCTCACTGCCCAGCTCATGGTTGGTCCCCTCAATCCAGTACCCGCCAAACTGGGGCAACAGGATCAGCGGGAAGGGGCTTTTCCGGGCCAGGACCTAGATAAGCATACCAAAGACTTATTGGTCGATAGACAATGGATAGAGCTAAAGATATACAAACCCCCTGCTGTGATGCAGATGTACCCCATGGTAACTCAAGGCCCCTCTTTATACTGTCTTACCTCATGGACACTGGGGTAGGGAATGTAGTCCTCCTCAGTCTGTGGGGGGCAATAACACATACTTGTCACCCAGCCATGAAAACTACCATTGTACTTCACACTGAAATCTCCATGGTGTAGATTATAAGACTGATTGCAGCAGGGAAGTACTATGCAAAATTATATCTGCAAACCATCCTCACGACAACTCGAGGGGTAGTCATCTCATTGGTAATCTGCGTTGCCCATCTCAGACGTTACCATAACTACTTTTGACACAACAGTAACTCCTTGTTCCAGAGAGATAAGAGGGTGACATATGCCAACAGAGCTCATCTGAGTGTATGATGGCAAAACCCCACTCTGCCCCATTGGTGATGAGCTGTCAGGTGGACTTACTTTGAGGGGAGGTGGGAAGTTGCACCTCTGTTCCTCCATTCTGGTGCTCTGCAGGAAAGAAAGAAGGGTTATTTAGGGTTACATCAACTAGACGGACAGGTCTGAGCCTTGGATCTTGTATGACATTTCTTACTAACACTGCACTGAGCTCAGGGAGAGCTTCTGTAGGAAAATGGATGAACATGCCTGTCAGCTAACTTTCAGCTGACATTTCCTTTCCTCTAAATAAACCCGAAATATGACTGCAATTGATTCTAGAGGCTTTCACAACCTAATGGAAGTAGTATATTTTTAGTATACTTCTGTAATAGGATTTCCATTCTTGTTTGGACAAGTCTTAAACTGCCCTACTTGAAAAAAATAATGGTCACATTATTTGTACATAGCAGTGATGTAGTCTGCTATACTGTAGTGTTAATAAAGTAAGTTTTAAATATCTTTTGTCCAAATAGTTTCACTTAAACACACATAGACTATAAGTGAACTTTTTTTGCCCAGAGAAAATTACAAACTAAATATTTTCTCTTGGTATGTTATTTTAAGTACAGAACAGTACTGCAATAACAAAGTGTTACTGAAGAATTAACCTTGATCTAAAGTTACTTAACATAATTTGCATTGGATCGTAAAGGTGTAAACTAAAATATACCCTGTTCACTGGAAACTGCTTTGGAGAAAAACATGTTAAATGAATAAATATAAACATAAATAACACGCATTGTGTTCATCCTTTACATCAGTGTTTTCAATCCATTAATCCTCCAAATGTCCACTTACAAATTACTAAATGCTTAGAATATCACTGGGTAAGAAAAAAGAACAAATCTTTGATTAACTGACTGCAAGCACCATTTTTTCAACAGCAAGCAGCTCAGGTGTTAGGTTATGATGAAGGTGCTAGAAGGTGCCAGAGCAAAGGTGTAAGAGAGCAGGATAGAAATGTGAGGTATAGGTGTCACTTTTGCATGACCAACCTTGAACCACCGATTATAGGTCTGAAAAGCCCAGAGTGCAGAGAGCAGTACAACAACAACCCTGACAGCCATTTGCGACACCATGTCTCGATGGCACTGATAAAGCCATCGCACTATGAGATGATCTGGAATTCTGAAGGAGTGAAATTCTTACAGATGTTCTTATCTGAGGCACCAGGTGCTCTTTCAATAGATACAGACATTCTCTTACACAAGCAGAGTTCAAACAGGTAAGACATCAAAAAAAAAAAAAATCAAAAAAATGTTTATACTATTGTGTATTCACATATTGTAATCCTTTAGGAACTATTACTTACAGCAATATTCCACTGGTAGTTTTACCAAGAAACATTCAAAATATACAGTACTTCACTGAACTGTAAAGGCATTTAAGTTTAATCCACACCTTGTTCTTCTCTTTTAAGAGCAGTCTATCTGTAAGGTTATAGTAAGCCATCTTTTGAATACTAAAGTTAATTTGAAGAACTAGGGAATTATGCAAGAAAACAAATATTTTGTTATGTAAAGGTGCACTGCACTTAAGCTACACTCATTGGTTCTAAGGAAAATGTCCTTATCTTTCAGTCACACCTCACACCTGAAGAACAAATGCTGTCACATGAGAAACTGGTGTTGACCGAGTACACTTTGAGGGGAAAGGCTTGGCGTAAAGTTATCCAGTCTGTAAGTGTTGCTGCTGAGAGACTCCGCATCACTGTGTACCTCCTCTGAGATTTGTGCCAAATATTAAAAACAAAGTCAGCCCAATATTATGCATGACAACTCAGCTCTAAGCACAGGCACACCCTACAGAAAGACAAGTTTCCTTCAGAAAATAGAAGGAAAAAAGGCAAAAAGCAAAGCAGACTAGAATGAAGAGCGACTTACCTGCATCCGCTCAATAATTTCCAACAAATCTGGGGTCTGGGGAAAGAGCAATGATGCAGAAATTGTTTTACTGCTTTGGTGTGGAACATAGCAATAGACTTAAGGGACAACAGAGGGACATTCCACTCGTTCCGTTCCGTTCCAATTCCAAAGGCACTATTTAAAAACAGCACAATGTAAAAACCAATAAAGCATGAATTCTGGCCTTTCCTTTGCCCTTCATGTGTGCCAGAACATGAGGATCTGCCATTCAGCTACTTCTTGATGCCAACCCTGCAGGATGGCAACACACCATCAATCCGACATTCAGCGCAACAACAAATCTGCAATGGCCGGCAGGCTAGTGGCATCACAGAGGAACAACATATCAATCATATCCATGCACAGAAAACTGAACAGACTCAATTTCTGACATTAGACAATAAACTGTTCTGAATATTTTCATGAATGCTCATTTTCATGTTTATGTGCAGTACTTCTCAAAAAAACCATGGGATGTCATACATTAATATTCCATTTTTATAATGGAGACAAAACCATTGTCTTTACACCTATGCACTGCAGCTATGTATGACTTGAGTTTTTTTTTAAAAGCATGATAGCATTTCATAAAAAACAGCTTCAAGAAAAAGTTTATGAACATTTTGCAAGTACCTGGTTTTCTGCATTAATTATAAAATGTGGTCTGATCTTCATCTTAATCACAATTACAAACTCCAGCTGCCTAAACTGTTAACACACAAACAGTTGTACTTTTCATGCCTTTATTAAACAAATTGTTTAATCATCCAAAGTGCAGGCTGGGAAAAAAAATGTGAACATATGTAAAAGAATGTGTATTTAATAACTGGTAGAACCTCCTTTCGAAGCAATAACCTCCACCAGACGTTCCCTATTACTGCTGATGAGACTTGCACAATGCCAAGGAGAAATTTTAGAACATTCCTCCCAACAAAACTGTTTTAATTTATTAATATGTCTGGGATACCTTGCCTGAACAGCCCTCTTCAGGTCAAAAAGAGGTAAGGTAAGCCTCACAATTGGGGTAAGGTCTGGACTCCGACTTGACCATTCCAACACAAATTTTCTTTTGTTTAAACCTTTCTCTTGCTGATTTACTCGTGCTTTGGATCATTGTCATGTTGCCTCCTCTAACTTCTAGTGAGCTTCTGGTGATGGACCACTATCCTGAAAACCTGTAAAATTCTTGATGCAATTTTGAATTCATTGTTTTGTCAACAATTTCAAGCTGGTTAGGCCATGAGGTAGCAAGGCAGAACCAAACTATGATGCTCCTTCCACCATGCCTAACAGCTGGGATGAGTACGCTTTCAACTTTTGTCTCATCTGTCCATAGAGCATTTTTCCAGAAATGTTGGGACATTCAAGCGCTCTTTTGCAAACTTGAGACGTGCAGCAATGTTTTTTTGGAGGACAGTGGTTTCCTGCATGGTGTCCTTCTACGAACAACATTCTTGGTTAGTGTTTTTCTCATAGTGGACACATGAACAAAGAGACTAGTACGTTCTAGAGATTTTTACAGCTCTTTTGTTATTACACTTAGTTTCTTTTTCACCTCTTTCAGCATTGCATGTTGTGCGCTCGGTGTGATCTTTGCAGCACCCCCATTCCTAAGAGAGTAGCAGGAGAGTAACAGGACTCAATTTCCCCCATTTGTAGACAGATGCTCAAGTCTTCTGTAGTCTTTTCCAGCTTCATGCATCTCTACAATTTTTCTTCTAAGGTCCTCTGAAAGTTCAAGGATCAAACATAAGCAGATTTTTCTTGAGAAGAGTAGATTGTCAGTAACATGATTTTGTGTGCCTTTTTAAAGTGCAAGGACACCTCTACAACCGACACCTTGAGTTATCTATTATTTTGTGTTAGATGACGATAAGACCAAATTTTATGAGTAATTAAGGCCGAAACTGAGGTAACTGCAAAGGCATCAGAAACTTTTGCTTGCAACTGTATGAAAAATAAATAAAAATTACACTTATTCCCCGGTATACGAATGTAACCGGTTCTTAGAAATGACTCGAAAACTGCGTGCTCGAATACTGGGAAGCCATTTCTATCACTGCTCATGAGGAAAATTAAGATTCATTCTGGGGTGATCCAACAAACCACAATTAACTTCCACAAAATTTTCCTAAAATTCTAAAACAGTTATTTCAGCATGATAAAGAACACAAACACCAATTACCTACTTACCAAATAGTTAATGAGGTAATTAACATGGATTTGTGCATTTATATGCAATTGCTTTTTTACTTAATATTATACAATATGTTTTGTGCCTCATTACAAGTAGTAATAGCAACGAACATTTAATAATAAATTTTATGCAAGAAATAAGAACGGAAAACAATAGAAAATAGAAAAAACAATACAATTTATCTACTGTTATCTGGGCTGTTACTGGGGTACTTACTAACTAAACAGCAGTGAACAAAGTCACAAACAGAATTTGAACACAGGCCACACGAGGCAAAGCCTGAGAACACAGATGCCAGACTTTTGGTGGCAAATTTCAAAAGTTTCTTTGATCTGCTGTGGCTGCACTTGGATAGAACTGGTGCTGAGATTTCTTCACCTGGATACCCAGCTGAGTATTAATATATATTGAACATTTTATCAGGAACTCAAAAAGCTAGAGCTGACATACCAGGGTACAGGTATATATCATTATACAGGAGTCATTTCATCATTCATGTTTGCATTTCACAGAGCTATTAAAGCCCCAAATCCAAGATCTATATCACTGGAACAATAGGCATGGAGACACCATGCTGCTCAAAAATAACCTTCAAAAGAAATGGTTACAATTTAAAAAAAAAAAAAAAAACACTTCTCTGTGATAGACTACTGAATACACTAACAGACGATGTTACAATCTATATAGGAAGGGCAGAGAGAGGAAAGAGGACTGCAAAATTTTAATGGACTTATTGATGTTGCCACATGTGTGGGAAAGTCCTTCTTTATTCCTTCATTGCAGTTGTTAATGTTGTTGCATTCTTTGTTTTGTGTTTTATATACCACCGGATGGCTGGTGAATTAAAAAATTAATGTGGACTGGTGACAAAATGTTGTATGTATGAGACCACACTGTAATAGACATGTTATGTCCAAGGTGTATGCTGTCTCATGCCCTGCACTCCCAAAAATTGGTTTTGGACAGCAGCATCTGTGAACTGGATAAACAGTTTCTAGATGGGCACTTGTTAAAACACTGATCGTCTAACTCTGGGCTCTAATATGCAAAAATATTTGACTGAGCAGTGAATATGCAAATCACAAAATTACTTTACAGTGAGAAATTCATTTTCACCCACGCATATTCACTAAAAATTACCGAAATGAGCTTGAAGCTTTGCAAATATATATATATCTTGGTTGCAAGTTAAATGACTGAAATCAGAGGGTCTCAATTACAAATTGCTTGTTTGAAAGTTATCCTCCTTTTTACTGCTGTCTCCATGATCACTTGTCTGGCTTCGATCCCAGAAAACTGCAACCATTTATCATGGCGATATCAGTAACTACTCTGACCATTATAGATGCACACATTTTCTGTAAAACACGATAAGCTCATATTTCTCAAATTTAATCAAGGTAAGCACAGGTCCCAAATGCTTCTCCTGGTGAAACACATCAAATTGTCATGAATGACATCAGCAAGTAAATCAACAACTATATTATTGATATTAATACTGTGGGTAAGCAACGTTTTTCTCCTGCTGTGTACTTGTGTTTTCTTTGATTGTTAATTTATTTAACAAAATTAAATTTTAACTCATCTGAAAATTGCCTTCAAGTCCAATATCTGGCATCCCACTGTGAACTGTTTTTTTAGCTATAAATTAATTAGTCTTTGTAAGAATGACACAAAATCAGCTAAGTCAAGATAAGAGAACATATTTGACCTTTTTTGTCACAAATTCACTGTATGACGGATGGGTATCTATTCCAGGGCATAGTTTCATAGCCTAGCACTTGGTGATTCTAGATAGGCTCCAGACCGGCGTGACCCTCACCAAGAGAAAGTGGTTGATAATAATAATAATGAATAGATGGATCACAAAATCACTTGTAATTCTTTTGATACAGGGCCTGTAGCTAACAGCTGTTAGACCTGATATGACAACCAGAGCAGTACTTTGCAACAGTTTAATTTGTATTTACTAATTAAACATTGATGGAATATAAACCAAAATACACAAGAGAATCTTAAAACACAGAAATGGGAAATTTTCCTCCAAATAAATACTAAAAGTATAACTGCTAAATCAATTTTTCATTAATATTGGTAAGTGTTATAAACAAAAGGTACTAAAATACATGCATCGTGAAACAGAGAACTAGGACTCCAACAAAACATTACGGATGTGAACAGGCATTATGCAAACAGCAGGAAGTTGTCCACATAGCAGTGATTACATGCCCACAGCCTGAGTACCTTCCCCAAAGACTCATAACACTACACAAAATAGTGCTTGGATGACACATGCAAACACACAAAGATACAATGGACTAACATCATACTCCTGCAAAATAAGCACTGCGATGTGCAATGGGCTTCACAGAAAGGCAAACAAATATTGCAGACGCCTTAAAACTAAACAGCATGACACAGCCAGGCAAACGGCGTGAGATGCGCGTACATGATCTGCTGCATTGGCACTCAGAGCTAAGACATGAGGTAAACCACTGGCCTTCAACAGGTACTGTTTTCTTTGGTTCAAGGAACAAGAATATATCCCAGATAGGCAATGTACACTCATGTATCTGCAACTTCAGGGAAAACCACATTTAACAATATAGGTGTTCCCTCCCTGTTATATTTTTTTCTTTTTTCTTCCCTTGCATACACTCAGGAGCTGTGAGACTTTCTCGTAGTATTTCATGGCTGCACCACTGCGTCCATATTGGATGTCAGGACTATTGGGGGAAAAAAAAATCACTCACAGGTCTGTTGTCACACATCAACTATGTCTACCTGAGAAAAGTTGCCAGCTGCTGGACCCTGTATGCTGTACTGTTAAAAGCCAAGTGTACTACAGATGTGTGGAATAAGATTGCTGTTGTTTTCAAGGACCATCGAATTGATGTCGACTCTTGGTGACACTGTGGATTGTTGTCGAACTGTGTACCATCTTCTACCAGATGTTTAATCTTTGATTGTGGGTCATCCATACCTATGGTTATTTTATCAATCCAGAGGTAAGATCATACTATGAGATTTGTGTCTTTAACAGTGAGTCTATTTTCCACTCAGAAAGAAACAGCAAGAGTAAATAACTACAACGATACTGTGGTGGGCAACCCTGTCTGCCTGTAAAACTTTGGATGCCATGACCATGTAGTAAATCGGTGCTTAACACACACCTGGAACAGATATGTAAATCATGACATGCAAACTGGTTTTGTGCTACTGAATACACCCAACAGCTACATTCATATTCCTATGAATCAGAGTTTGTCTCACTCACACACACACACACACACACACACACACACACACACACACACACACACACACACACACACACACAGACAAGAAATAAGAACTGCATATTTGTTTAAATACGATTTGTGAAGGCTTCACACAGAAAACATGAAGTGCGATAAACAGAAAGTTATGGAGTTCTCTTTGCTGGAAACACAGACTAACCGATAAAAAAGTGCTTTAATTCATGGAAACCTCCCCTTAAGTTTGGTTTTTCAGACATTACTTGGCAATGCAGATATTATCCAAAAATATTCAAACAATACTAGAAGAAAGAAACACACACACACACAGACACAGCCCACAGCAGAGTAAAGCTCTCTGACACACAGCACTAGAGACACCACAGAAGACTTACATCGCTATGCCGTCTCCTCATCCCCTTTACAAGCAGGGGAGGCCCCAGAAAGTTACGATGACTCTTTGCCATTTTAAAAGTAGCGACACGTCTCAGCTGTCCAACAGTGAAGGAATAAAACACCAGGGGACACGACTCAGTAAGGCTGTCACTCGCCCTGCCACACTGGGCAGGACTCCAACACCTCCGCCACTGAGATCATAGGCTACACACCTGAGTACATGTGGGTGTGGGCACGTGTGAGAGTGCGTGTCTATCCGTTCATGTAAGTGTAACCCTAAGCTTCCAATTCACCATCCTTCCCTCTCGCCCATGAAAACACACTGACAGTGAACACACAGGCCAGTTGCCTCCTCCTGCCCTTCCTGTGTACAGTACAAATCCCCCTCTGTATCCTCCCTCAACTTCTGTTCTCTGCACTTCTCTGTTTCACTCTGCATTTCCATATCAATCTACTCTCTATCACTCTTACACACCTGCGCGCACGTGCGCGCGCACACACACACACACACACACACACACTTTTCTGCTCTCCCAATCTTTGGCAGAGCTCCAGAGGTGGAGCGCTCTCAGCTCTGCAGCCTGGGTTCCTGTGGTTCAGCATGTCTGTGCAGAGCCTGCCCACAGTAGGAGGAGTGTCGTAGACAAAGCTACCTTGCCTTCATGCTGGTGTTCGCCACATCCTATAAATGCGGATTCACCAGATCCTCAACATCAAATATTCACAAATTTACTTCCTCTTCCACACAGAACATTCGCCAGATCTTCCGCATTTAATATATGTTCTTGGACTCAAGCAAAGATATCTTTAATCATTTCACTGTCTGTTGCAGCTCCCTACTAAGCATTAATAAAAAATGTATTACACAATGGTCTTTAGACTCTGAAAAGATATACCCCAGAATCTGTAAGCTGCATGATGCTAATGTCCTGTTAGACTTTATAGAAGATTGTGAGGATCCGGTTACTGTGGTTTCCCTGGGCAGAGACCAGGGTCAAGTGACGTGTAACCTAAGCCTTGGAGTGGACAATACATCTCTGAACTGCACACGCTTATAAACACAGAGAAGCCTCGGAGGAGGGGGGGATGGAGAGAGAGAGAGAGAGAGAGAGAGAGAGAGAGAGAGAGAGAGAGATCGACGGACTCTGAAGCGCTCCTACTGCAAAAGCTAAACAATAAGAAGAATGAGAAGAAGCAAAAGGGTGACTGAATACAAAGAGGACATATCTGTCAAAAGCACGTGGAAAAAATACATACCAGGCAATGCTGAGTTCAGTTATTAGATCCTTGTGATAGAGCTGTGTGTGGAACAAAGACCTTTGACCTCTGACCAGGCATGGGAAGGGATAAAGATGCCCCAGGAAAAGACAGGATTGATGAAAGAGAGGAAGTGCAAAGGAGTCACTGGCTGTAAAGGCATGAGAGTGAAGTTCTTAAGTACATAGAGTCAGGCAGCTGCACCGAGCACAGCAGCAGGGGGCTGGGGGACTACCTGCTGGCACACAGGACTTGTCCTTACTAGAGATGATGCTGGGAAAGGGGCACGGCTCATCAAAGCCATGCCCAACACGTCTACACACCTACACACCCATATAATTACTGGAAAAGTGCTCTCTCATTACAACCGTCTGAGTGTAGAGCTCATTGCACATGTAGCTTTTGGATCAAATGCATGTACTTAACAGAGGCTACAGGGAAGCTGCTAAGTCTTCAGTGTTCATGCACTGTAGCAGACAAGCAAACATAATACAAGTAATACAAGCAAGAGAATTATATATGAAATGACAGAATTCATGCACAGGCTAATTGGCTGTTTGACGGGGCCGTTAGTCAAAAAAAGTGCAATTTATCACTTGTGGGAATTAAACACGACAATACAGTATTGGATAAGATATCAAGGCAGAAGGATCAGAGGAAAATGATGGGCTTCTGTTGAGATTTCACACTAACTAACCTCCTGTTAACTTTGACAGTACATTCAAGCCATAATTATCTCACCAGAAAACTACACTCATCATAAAATGAATACTAAATTCTCGCAAATCAGTTTAGCCATTAATTCTTGCTAATCCAATGGGAAGCAACAGAAGTTTTTAATTCAGCAATTTAGATTTTTAATTTTGTTGAGTACTGCATTCCTGCACTGGGATTGTTGTTTCCCATAACAAAGCCAACAGGACTAGTATGTCCCGAGGATGGTCAGTTTGCAGGAATGTGCACTTGTGTCAGTACAGTAACACAGCTGTGCATTTTTATGACAAAGCTCCTCCCAGGGATTGGTGTGGTTTCAAGTCTCAGCCTCAGAGATCAAGCATGCTTGCTTAATAATGACACAAACACTATTAGCCC
The DNA here is from genome assembly GCA_900497675.1 of Arapaima gigas. Taxonomy (NCBI): domain Eukaryota; kingdom Metazoa; phylum Chordata; class Actinopteri; order Osteoglossiformes; family Osteoglossidae; genus Arapaima; species Arapaima gigas. The sequence continues at coordinate 176,818 of UFQX01000254.1, forward strand.
ATTAAAGAGCAACTGCATGAAACATATAGACAGATCCAACATGTGCGTCTAGATCAGGGTCTTCCTCAAGCATAGCCTTGCTTCAGCACCCTCCGTCAATGTCCATTAAGGAGCCCTTTAAACAAATCAAGAACAGCGGAGTTATAAACTCAATAAAAGATTCTCACCAAACGTCCCATGGGAGTAAAACGGTGGGAAGCTGTAGCGAGAGTTGGAATTCTTTTTGTCTGCAGCTGCATAACCAGAACATCCAAACATTCATCCAATCATTCAGAATTCATTTATGTTCTACAAGTGAGCCCAGTTGGCTGCAGAATTGTTTTAAACGTAGTAGATCAATGCTGCGAGTTTTAAACTGAACTGTGGGCCCTTTTGTTAGACTATTGTTACAGTGTGGCACTAACGCAGTACGTGCGTTAAATCTTATTCATGTTCTGAGATGCAAAGTTTCTCAATAAAAAAAATAAGCAAAGCTGATTTCTGTTTGAAAGTTAATGTTCCAAAATGCATTCTGCAATGTTTAGGATTAAATCAAATAGGACAGGTGTCTCCTTCATCTAACATAGGGATTTGGGTCCCTGCAGTGTTCTAAGAAAAGATTAGACAGATGTGAGACAGCAGGAGATTTTGAAGCTGTCAGAGTTTTTGAGAGACTTTTGCTGGGGGTGATAGTAGAATGGCTGATCACACCGAGGTGGGATCTGTCGTGAGCCCCACCACCCCTAGGTATACTATAACATATCATTTCACTTAGACGCCTACCTTCTGCTCGTCCAGGTCCTTGTTAAGATGTTTGCTTTAAGCAATACCACAGTGGAAATTCTGGGTGTTTTTTCATATTCGGGATCAGCTGAAAAAGTCTGCTGATCCACACTGTTTGCTAGGAAATTGTGGCGCCACTGTCTCATTGAAAACTTATTCTGCAGCCTCTTGTTTTCTGTCGGCAAATCATTCATGCCAATTCAGTTCTTGCTTTGCAAATCATTTCCGGTGACAAACTGATGTTGGGCAATGAACGACTGAAAAAGCAAAACAGTGGGTCTTTATTTTGGAAAAATAGCCCATTGATAAATGAAAGCTGCTGTAAGTTAAGAGCAACGAGTGTGCAACAGGTAGCTTACAGTGCCTCACAGCACTTGGACTATATCTTTATGTGTTGGGTTTGAATTTGGCTCGGTATGTGTGGAATTTACATGTTCTCCCTGTCTGTATGGGTTTCCTCAGACAGTCCAAATAAGTGTTTTAGCTGAACTGGTGACTCTAAACTGCCCACAGCACATGTATTTGTGACTGAATGAGAACGTGTGTCCAGGGTACATACATCCTTGTGCCTTATATTTCTGTGATAGCATCCAGACCACCACTACCTGCAGAACATTCAGGTATTAATTGTAAATTAATGAATGTACCTTAATTCTGTCTTAGTACATCTAGTAAAGTATATTGTGAGGGTCAGTAAACAATGATAAAATTGTTTTTTTACAACTGAAGGTTAAACTGCTTTGTAATGTGGCCAAAATTATTGGCATCCTTCCTTTTTCCAAAAAACTTACAATTTTGTCTGAATTTGGTATTTGGTGTCCACTATTCTTTGCATTCTTTGCTTCATGTTTGACAGAACAGGAACTTTGTTGATTTATGACTCATATCATTAAAAAAAATAAAACAAATAAAACTGTCCTTTACCTAATACTTGTTAGGACAGCCTTTTCAGATAACTGCAATCTAGTGCTTTCCTTAGCTCTGAATGAGATTTCCACATTTCTCCACTGGTTGTATGGCCTTCTTGATCAAACTGCTCCAGTTTTCTCAGGTTTGATGGGTGCTTCTCCCAATGGCAAGTTTCAAATCTTTCCACAGATGGTCTGTGGGATTCAGATCAGCACTCATAGTAAGTCACTTGGAAGAGTCCAATGTTTTCTTCTTATCCATCCAGTGTGCTTTTTGATGTGTTTAAGACTACTGCTGGAGGACCCATGATGTGTGATGGTGGGGACCATGTTCTTTTTGTTTGAAAGCTTTGTTTTGTTTTCTTTGAACGCGGAGGTGGTGTGATTTACCAAAAAGCTATAATTTTGGTTTCATCTGTCCTTCAGGACATTCTTCCTGAAGGGCTGAGGCCTGTCAGCATGCATTTTGGTAAATTCCTGTCATGCTTTTTTATGTTTCTGGGTCTTACTGGGTCTTCTACCATTCAAAATGTGACAGATGGTGTGACTTGAAACTGTTGCACCATGAGCTGGAAGGTCAGCTTGGATCTGTTTTGATGCTTTCCTTGGTTCTTTCAATGCCGTTTAAATGGTCTTTCTCTTCAATCTTGAGTCAATTTTCCTTATATGGCCACATCCAGGAATGTTGGCTACAATCACAGGGGCCTTAAACTTCTTGGTAATATTAAAAACAGTGGCGACATCATGCTCTTTGGAGATGTTCTTGTGGGCTTTACGTTGACCATGCTTGGCTTCTTCTAACCTCCTCTCTGCTTTTACTTCTCTTTTCCATGTTTATTACACACAGTGACACAAAATAGCAGCGAGGACTTTTCTCCATTTAAACTGAGGGATGAGGGATTATAAACAATAGTCAAGTTCTTTTCACAGCTTTTTTTGTTTTGTTCTACTGCAAACCAAAGAAATGCATGCATGGATGACATCTTTTTAATTTCCACACTCAGGAATAATTTAGTTATTTGAATAAAATGCAAGGGTACCAATAATTTTGGTGACATCTGTATGTTCAGCCATCATCCTTATTATTTTCCATAAAGAATATCTCACGGGCCTTGACAATAATAGAGGTAAGAGGAGAGGTTAGAATGTAGTGTTGAAGACAGAACAGATGGGGGTCACACTTACATGACAATTTCTTTTAGAAAGTTGAGCCCCATGAAATCAAACAGCCATCACAGCTTGACCAATGTCAAAAAAATTCAACACCACTCAAACACAACTATGCATAAATACAGTACAACCTAAGCTTCAGAGGAACTGTCAGATGTCTGAATGAAGTCAACAAGTATAAACCGTGAAATTATTTGGATAGAGCTAACCTATAGTCTAGGCAACAGGTAAGGACCTATTCTTGGTACTGTTTGCAAAGAGACAGAATCCCAATACCATCAAAGATACAGGAGCCAAGACACGTGTCACACTCAGTTCTTTAAATCCATGAGTCATGGATATGAGCTGATTTAAACCGACTCTGAAATCAACCAAGAAGCTCTCTGGAAACTTTCAGTGTAAATTCACCAGCACATAAAATGTTAAAACTCCAAAAACAGCACAAATGACAACTTAATAATTATTTTTCTCACTACTGCTGAGTTAAAAGCCTACAGTACCCATATTTTTTTTTAGTTTTCAGAGGTATATAAGTCCCCTAAGCAGATACTGTTTGTTTCTTCATTCATTCATTCATTCATTATACTAAAATAAGTTGCATGTGGTTCAGGGAGGAGCTGTATGTGGCAATAAGATTCCTTAAGGCATAAATAGTCAAAAAGTCAAAATAAGTTTTTTTTAATTTTATTTTAAATGATTTGTCTGTTAAGCCTAAGAATATAGAAAAAGAGGCAGAGAAATAATTGAAATAAAGAGGATTTTCTGATTCATTTCAGTTCAACTCACATTCTCTGCCACTATTAAACTCAAAAAAGGTGAGCATGTCTGTAAATAAAAACCTCGAATACACTATAAATTTGCCACAATAGGAAGTTGCAAATTCTGTTCTTTGCTCCTCAGCAGCATGCATGACTGCTTAAATGCATCAGCTAACACAGAGTCTAAAACCAGCACTGCTTATGCTCTGTTCCTGGTACTTATGCATCACTAACTTTAGGAAATAGTCTCAAATTTCCTCTCTGTACTCTCTAACCTGAAATGATCATATTAAATGAATATGTGTGGAGGACATTCTGAGAAGTGACTAATTTCTTCCATGAAGTGCAATTGCCTGACAAAATCATTACACAAGGTACCCAGAGCCCAGTTGCAATAGATAGGAGCATTTCAGGAGAATGACAGTTTCCAGGTGTTCCAGAAATGGCAGAACCCAACAGTCTCATCATCACAGAAAGTTATCTTGGGCTCCTGGCCATGATCAAATGAGCTTCACACGAAGGATGGGTGCTGATGGCCAATATTACAAGTCTTTAAAATGACACCCCTCCGCTCATGGTAGTCAAAGGCAGCAAGGACAGGGGGACAAACCAGAACAGGTGGAGAGGACAAATAAACACAAAGGCCAAGTCAGCTGATGTGGTTGAGATCCAAGAGACCCAGAGGTGTAGTCACCCCTCCCTACCTTGAAAAACAATGGGCCAGACTGCAGGGGAGCAAGGCTAGGCTGGAACACCTCTGGCTCTACTGTGTCAGAGATACGAGGAATCCTTCCATCCTGTTTCCTGTAACAGAAAACACAGGGGAAAAAAACATCACTTCAGCATTCAAATCTAATTGAAAGCTAAACCAAAACATGACTGTTTGTCAGGCCTGATATTTGACTCCAGGTATGGGAAGACCTTTAAATACCTGGTTTTGCAACTTGTTTATGCAGGATCTCAGCATCAAAGGTCCCAGTCTTTGGACTGCAGCTGAATGATGAGCTCTGTGAGTCTCAGCATCACTAGTCAGACAACATCCCTTAATCTAATTGGTCATTCATATAATGACATCAAACATGCTGTTATGTATATCAATGTCACTGTCATACTGCAAACCTGCTGCTATGGTGATCACATCATACTACACTACATACACTATCTAAGTGGCAGATCCCACCCTATCTAAAACCTGTCTTTCCAATATGTCATTGTTAGTAACAACTGTGCTGCTGTTAGTTTGACCTTGAAACCTTTCATGTAAACAGTGTTGGCTGTCACACCCTACAAGAGCACCAGGATGCACGGATTCTCACCGTCTTGAAGCACTAATATGATCAGCAACTTACTCAAAAAATGTACTTAGATTTTTAGGTAATAATAACTTAGTAAGTGAGCAACTTCTCAGTCAGCTTATTTTTAACCTGCTGCAGTCAGGTGGTGTTTTCCACTGCAGACTCCCTATGGTATGATTGTTATGATTTTTAAAATACCTCACTTGTTTCGGCAGGGGTCTGTTGCCAACGCCACCCTCTATAAATGCACACCAACCAAAATAACCACAGCAAATTAATGCTCAGGGTGATTATATTAACAGTAATTAAGTGTTCCACATGTTTCTTTGCAGTTTTGCTGGAACTTTCTAGCTGGTCAGAGGTTCCTGATGTTTTCAGGGCCACACACCCCTTTAAAAATCAGATGAATGCTAAGGAACCCTCTTAGGATAACCTTCAGAGACAAATTCTGAGAATATGTTGTAATCAGTTTTTTGCATTTAAAATTAATTTCCTTTGCAGAGAATATCAAGCAATGTTTTATTTAGTGTTTTTTAAAACAAGTTTGTACTTCACGGACCACCTGAAGCCTGTGAAATCTAGATTAAGAACTGTTCCAGATGTGATGTCAAGTGGTCTGGGAAAGCTACATTAACCAAATCTGTACAAACTCAGGACTTACCTCACCCACCTGAGTCCCTAACAGGTCTGAACTCCACATTCAGTATCCTACACATTGGGAAAGTCACATGACACGGCTCATGGCTTTTGTAGGAACCTCGCATTTTCGTCACTGCTCTCAGAACAAATTTGAGAGACCCCAAATAACTCGAGCTGAGCTATTCAAAATGACACCTACTTTTCAAGTTCCCCAAGCAAAACATGGAACAGAAAACAAATCAAAAGAAGCGCAGATTATGACTGGGATCCAACAATACATGTTACGAGTCACAAGTTTATGACAAGTAAAGCATAGGTTTAGCTGTTAACTCAACACTGCACAATGTCAGTCACAGCCTGTGCCTACGTATGGTAATAATGTTATTAGAATAAAGCAGAAATATATAGTGTGTTGAGGTACGAACAAGGGGAGTTTCTGATATCCTTTAACGAAACTCCACTGAATTCTCATACACCTCATTCGAGAGGTGTGAGCTACTGATACTCAAAGTTTCCACTGCAACAATAACTTATCGACAAGAGGATGGTCAAAAAACATTTCCTTGTACAAAAATTCCAAAACCTTTCAGCAAATTTAGTGTAGCACCCTTGCAGAAAGTGTTACCTAGCATGATGCGACCCGTGAAGGACCTGTGATGTGTCACCAGCCCATTCAGGCATGAAGTAGAGACTGACAGCTTCATTTGGATTACCTTAAAAAGCCAGCTCTAAATTCTTGTCCTAAACATAGCCTCCAGCCAACTTTCAACAAAAACTTTCCTTTTCTTTAAGGCTCTTAGCTTCTGTTAATGAAATTGCATGTTGCCTTCAAATACTTTCCCAGGGGTTTTGTTTTCTGACCTCCGTTACTATGAAAATGTGACTGAGTGTCAGAAAGAATGTAGTACTGGTGTGCTGGTAATATAATGCAACTTTTCACGTCACCTTCACCCCGTTTTGTCTGGAATTTCTGTATTAGATGTCTTCAAAACGCACTAGCAAAGTCTCCAGTTTGCAAGGCTTGACTCCACTGTACAATACTTTAATAAAGACTGTACCAAATTCTATTAGATCCTGGGAACACTCAAATTTACAATGTGGCATCAAATAATGCCTATAGTGAAAGGCATAAAAAAACCCTTTTGGCCACCTGCACTGCTTACTATATCATATTAATATTGTCCTGTCCAGTCAGTTAGAAATGAGAGTAATGACTGGAAGTCATTGCATGTATCAATGTAAAACATAGACTCTAAATTAGTTATCAATGATGTTTAAAATACTTCAGAATATAAATATTTTATATTTCAATTGTCAAAATTAACACTATTAACACTATAAATTGACAGCAAAAAAATGCATTACATCTGACTGATCTTGCTAAAAGATGCCCTTCATTCTGCTTAATGACAGCGAACTTTTCCACTTTTCCCAGGATTCTGACTGCAGATTGAGCAAAGTCTAACCAAAGACTAACCACACATTGACCACAAGCTGACTGCAGACTTACCCATTGTTCTGACTGAGTGAACCTCTGGACACATACTATGAACATGAACAGAGGGAGATCAATGATCACAATCCTCTCTGCCACCTCCCACACCCTGCTGATCCACGGCAAACTGACGTGTGCTTTGCCAGCCAAACAAGACGTATGCTAATAGTGTGGGCTATCAACTTACAACCCGCTACGCTACACAGGAGCCCTGTTGCCCCAAAAATAACAGAAGGAGAGATAAGGTCGACACACTTGAATACAAGCAGGTTTCACCGGTGCAGTCCTAAAGCCAATACCACACATTTGAAAGAGATACACTGACTTTTCTGCTGGTGCCACAGTTTCCCACCCCAGAGCTCCTGCTTTGCCCAATCTGTCCAGCCTTACAAGCACAAAAATCTGTCGAACACTGACAGCAATGTTACTTACTCCCTGCAACCTTGTGCTGATGCTAGGTAGGTGAAAGGAGGGCCAAATGAGGTCACCAAACGAGATCACATGAAATTAGAAGAGATTAGAGAAGCTCAACGGTGATCAGATGCCAGACAGGCAATTTGTGGCATTGCACAGATATGTTCCTGGTTCCAAAGCAAGTGAAGCTCTTCATCTGCTTGCCTGCACTCTTTCACTCCGTCTGTTCCCGTGATGTAGGTCTCACTTGCCGTACTCCTGCAGTCTCTTCCACTCTGTGGCTGGCAGTTCCCTGCTTTATATTGCCTCTTGTGGCACAAATGAGGCTGTAGTTCCCCCTGCCCGTACCTGCTAGAAGAGCTTATCCTCCCTCTCTTCTCTATTGCCTTTCACAGTACAACCACTATTCCTCGCGCTCGCTCTCTCTCTCGCTCTCTCTTTCCCATTCTCCATTTCTGCTAGTCACTCCCAAACAAAAATTTTTAAAAGGCAAACCAGCTTTCCCATCTGAAACCCCACGGAGAGTGGACCACCCAGTGCTCGTTGCACCTTCTCTTTCATTAACCAGCAGCATTTGAAACAGCTGCAAACATCTTCTGTTGCAGCAGCACCACTTCTTCCATGAAGAAATTACAATAAAAGCACACAAAACTTCATACTAACGTAACTCTCTTCAATCCAATAAAAGTCGTGAGGGCACATTTCACACACATCTACTGACTGATCCCTTCTCCAGGTGTCACTGAAACCAAAGCTGAACGTAGAAGTAGAATTTCATTTTGATGCACCCCCCCACAAACACACACATACATACAGATGCAAACAAAGTCAGAATCTCACTGCATTACTGAAACCACAATTTGCAAATGACTGAGACAATGGGAGACCCCCTCCCCACCTCCCACCTCACCCAGTTTTGTCCAAACTAAGGTCACACTACAGAGAAGGCCTAACCCGTGAGTGGAGCATGTGGAGCCATTGTTCTCATTTTGCCCTCAGACAAGCCTGAAATGGACCCATTGACACAGTCATCATTGTGGTCTTCCCCACACATTACTGCACGCCAACCACAGCACATCTAGTAAAGTCTCCTTTTGAAGCCTCTCACACACAGCAATCCCTGTGGCCTTCCAACTTTCTGGAGCATAGGGCCACATGAGAATGAAAATCATTAGCTGGACAGTCAGGGGACAGCAAGATAACCAGAATCCTTACTTCAGAAAAAAAAGTTAAATTCTCAAAGCATACAGTCAAGCTGACAAAATAAATACGAAGCAGGGAAAGAGCACCTGGCAGACAAGACAGAAGAATACACCATTAAAAATTCTACCTCAGCCTCATTCACATATGTTGTTTTTTATTTCAGGGACAAAATCTTTGGCAAGAAAAAAAGAATGGTCAAAAATGACACCCAGGGAAAGAGCTACCATTTATGAAAGGCCTTCATTAGAGATTTCATTACTTTGTCAGGAATTAAATCAGGCTGTTACAAACAGAGAGGAAATTAAAGACTCTGCAACACCAACGGCAAAAAATGTTGTTTTGCAAAAGAGAACTACTAAAAAATTGGTTTTCTAATTCTTACATATATAATTTTCTTTTTTGTCTTTAGTGTTATGCTGGAGACATGTAGACAGTTGTTCTGGTGCTCACAGTGGCTTTACACAGAGCAGCTCAATTCCACCCAAACTAAAGTCAGAGCAGCTGATACTGAACAATGGGCTCAAGACAGTGGGACAGGGAATTTAGTGGGGGGTCACTGCAGAATTTTGCAGCTGAACCACAGCAAAAGTACAGCTGGACAGGATGAGCACACCTCTTGTAGACATGGACCTTACCGTAAGCGACGTATTCTGCTTAGAAAGTTGGAAAAGCTGTGTCTCTTGGTCCAGGATGCTATCTTAGTCTTCTCAGAGCGAGCCATGTTATTCACCTTCCAGAGTCAGGCTAGGACTGAAGCAAGTGACACAGGGCAGTGGTAGTAGAGCGCTGAGGTGCGATGGGGACTTTCTCTATATTGGAGGATTCTGCCCCCCCCCCCGCCCATGAAAGGCATCGCACTGTATGGTGGAATGTCCCGCTTCACACCTCCTTTCACAGAAACATTAAATGTGTGTTCAAGAAGTGAAGCACCAGTTACTGCAGGTCAGTCCTCCAGCCTCTCCCCAGAGCTCTGCTCCTAATGACTCCATGGTGAAGTGAAGCATATAGCACTTCCGACCATTTCCACTTCATTTAGAATGTTAGGGCTAAATCGCAGCAGGAAGATTAGATTTTCTGCCATCAGTTTTGTGCACGCTTATGGTCAAGGGGCAAGAGATCAGCACCCAAAGCGTTCAAAATTAACAATGTGATGGAGGTAATGTTACTGGGAATTGCTGTTTTGCTTCAAGAACGAAGGAAAATGAGATTTCTAATATTTTTCTCTCTCCTTCTGTGCTCCTCTCACCTGATTCAATTCTAAATTTAACAATTTAATGAGGCAGGGGAAGAACTTTCAACTTGCCAGTGCAAAATTCGAATGCAAGACAGTGACAGTAACTGTAATTTTTCACTCATTTTTCTTAAAAAAATAGAAGAACTGATTTCTCGAATAGCTTCTTTTTAAATTGAGTATTTATAAAATAGGGAAGAAACTGTTTTTGTCCCACACTTGTCCTGTCTCACAGTCCCCACATGCTTCTGAGCTTTTCTGTTCTATCAGTCAGACACTGACAGGTTCTGTTAATGAGAGCATAGTACTGGGGAATGGTGTGTGTGTGTGTGTGTGTGTGTGTGTGTGTGTGTTTGTATATACACACATTGTGTTATTGTGTTTCTCTGTGAGCTCCCATCTGCACTCCCCACACATTCCTAGGCAGCACTCACAGCTTGAAAGTGAGACAACACCTTTCTCCTCTTCTCAGCATCCCACTGAAACACAGCAATACCCCCTCCAACCAAATGCTCTAACTCTCCTCTGCTTACTGACAGCATCCCCCTACCTGCATGCTGACTCAGGTCCAACTCTGCACATCTTAAAATCCAAGACCATCAACCCTGCCATCATCCTAAGCCCTGCAGATTTTGAGACCTTCACTGAAGCCCCCCCAACACCTACCTCCTACAGTGGGAGACAGCCTGCCCTCACACTCAGAGGGTGCATTGCACAGCCCATGACAACGCAGGAAACATATGCCAGCATTACACAAATTAACAAATCAAGCCCATCTTCCTTCACCTCCAAGATGTTTTTTGACCATGTTCTCTGTATTGACAGCATGTAGTTTAATCATTTGACATTTAAAGTTATTAGGAAGAAACTCTCTCCATATGAAAGGGTTTGGGTAGATAACCAGTTAGCACTGACTGTAAGTGCATAGGCAACCAGTGTAGCACCACTTGCTCTTTCCTAGTGTTGGTACTTTGCGGCCTGCACTCCTACCCATCTTACAACAGAGACATGGAAGTTTTGGAGGTGGTGCCCTAGGGGAAGAACTCACCTGTACATCTCATATGCAGAAGCTGGCCACCTAGGTCCAACTGAGCTTTCATCTCTGTTAGAAGGCCTTGCAACTGATTTGGTCAACATCGAAAGCAACAGGGTGACTCTGAGGTGTACAGAAATACTGAAGTGCACCTCAGAGCCAAGGTGAGCCAAGAGGATGTTTGGGTCCTTTAACATAACAGAACATGTAAAATCAGCTCAAAAAAGATAGAGGATGCAGCTCACCTTGGAGTCATTAAGGCTTTTTCAGTTATTCAGTATTCCACCTCTCTTCACTGTCGTCCTACCCTCTCTGAGACACCCTGTAAATGGTTACAATACCTTATCTAGTTAGGAATGTGGCTCTGCCTGTATCTCATTCATAAGGAAAGCAGAAATAAATCAAATCACTTTGTTTCTCAGTAGAAAGGTTTCAGAAACAAGCACCAAAGTAAATGGATCCATTGGATGAATAAAAGAGGAACATTGAGATGAAAATGGGCAGTGGTCAGCAAGTAATCCACAATATTGCAAGCTTCATTTACATCCCAAATGAATCTTAGCAAACTGATGAATTATTTGAGCCCTAAATGAAGATACGGCCAAATAGTTACGTGGACAGAAAAATATTAATGTAGCAACACACCACAGAAAGACAGTTCCTGCAAAATTCAAACTATCCAGTAAAAAGCAGCTGGGTAGAGAAAGCATGATGGGCATCACCCCCAAAGCAATGGCCAAAAATGTCCTAAAGAGGGCAGTGTCTACAGCATGTGCTTCACACTCAGGAGATTATGTGAGAAATCCGCCGTTATCCGACATATAACGTTACATTCATTCATTTTATAGGTACTTTTCACCAAAGCAATTTCCCATGATTATTCATTTATACAGCTGAGTAATTGTTTAATAGAACAATTATGGGTAAGCACCTTGCTCACTCAATGCAAAGCCAAAAGACCTGCAATGCAGTGGACTGATACAATAACTGCAGATATAGATGTCCTTTTATTAAAGAGTAGACATCTGACTGAAGACTGAAGACAATTCAAGACAGCTTTTCACTGAATTTGTCATTAGTCAACATTGCCTTGACAGCACTTAACAACAACAATTAGGATGGTATTGAAGAAGGAGGTAAGGTTGAAACTTGTGATCTCCAGAGGCAGCATCTCTAAGAGCCCTCTACCTGCCAGTCAGACAGACTGGGCTGACTATTTTATTGCCAATAGGTTAATCCTGCTCTGCCACTTTAGGCTTGCTTACATTTGGCAAATAATTCCGCACAGATGGAAATGGGAAAATGCCAAACTGTCATTCGTCTGTGTGAGGCCTGTGGTGTCTGCTTGGCACATCTGGCCCACTGAGCAGAATGTGATCAGAACCCTCTAATGCATATCTAATGTCCTCTGAGCCACAGCTCTGGTTATTCTTGTTTTAAAAAAATCATAAAACTCTGAGAAGATTCAAACGAAGCCAAAGTCCAACAATTCCACAGACTGAATCTTTTGCAAATACTGACTTCGGAATTTACCTCTGTTAAAACACAAAAAAAGAACAACATTGCCCTACATCAGACATAATTTTCTCCAAAATCAAACAGCTGAAGATATTAGGAAACAAGAAGGTATAACAGAAAGTACACAACAGTTTTAAAGACATTAGCTACTCTTCACTTCCACTGATAACAGGAGGAGCCAGCTTTAACCTAACCTGGCTGTTTAAAGTCCATGTGCTAACCAACAGGAAAACACATTACATCTTCAAGTGTTTGGTATCTCTAAATATATCTCAAAATGCCTCTCAGAACAGACAGACACCATGATCGCAAGCACCTCTTTCTAAAGTCTCTAATGTCCACACGAAAATTGGGAACATGTACCATAGTCTTAAATAACCATCTCTTTTGTTGAGCACTTACAATACATTTTGCTGGCACCCCAAAGCAACAGAAACCAAATGCTTAAGTGCTCACCACAAATATCCAGCAACTCTTATGACCATCTGGGTGCTTCAGGAAAAACTGGCACCACAGTCTACCATTGTTGACTGGGAGCTTCATTAACTGTCTGATACCAACCCCCCCCCCCCCCCCCCCCCCCCCCCCCCCCCCCCCCC
>UFQX01000254.1:189877-268953 GCA_900497675.1 Arapaima gigas
CCCCCCCCCCCCCCCCCCAAGGACAGCTTCAATGAAGCCAATTACCTCTTTTTCCAGCATGTACAAGGCCTTGATCTTGACATGCTTCAGCATGAATTAAAAATGTATGTGCTAGACAGAAAAAAATAAAGAAAAAACTCATCTGTTCAGTCATCTTAGCTCTCAATTCCAGTCTGGATTAATCTTTTCCAGGCACACAGCAGCCCTATTCATCAAGGACAACTACGATTGTCCGGATTGATTATCAGGCTGCTGTGTTCTCAAACTCCGATATCAGCCAGAACAATTTTCATTCTACAGAAAACAATACTAACAAGAATGATAAAAGCCATTTCCCACATACTGCAGGTAGATTGATGATAACATCTCACTGCAAGATTACAGTCACCTTGTACTGACTAAATTTTTTATTCCTACATCTGATCAACATATATGACTTGGGTATTAGATATGTCAGACATAAATGTTAAACTTGTTTTATACCTATTTTAACCTGGCTGATAATGTGAAAATAAAACTGAGGTCATATTTAATATATAAGCTTAAGTGTGACAAAGTAGACAGCAACTGAACATATACAACAAGGTGGCAATTTAACTTCTGAGGAAAGTCTGCTTCAATTCCGGGTATTAAGGTGCTCAGGCTTTTGAAGGGAAATGCTCGTTTTCAGTTGGGTCTGAGATGAAGGTAGTGGTTCAGCAAAACATACTGAAGGAGGGTGATCATTCACTATACAAAGACTGACAGCTTAAATCTCAGTGTTTGTGTCTAAGCTGTCAGGGCTGTCCATGCCTAGGTTTCAGACAGAGTTTGGTGTGTAAGACGCAACAGTGGGAAATGCACTTGGTTCTCAACATGATTCTGAATACATCTGCTCCAAGTGAACCCTTTAGATGATGGAGGGGGACCGTTTTCTCCTGCTTACACGTGTAATGTGTTCCTGGGAACAAGCTGGTACAGTGAAATCTCCAAAGTCAAAGACATAATTACCAATACAGTGCAAACTTTTAAAATTCCCCCACACTTAGCTCTTGTCATTCGTAAATAAGACAAAAATCAGCCTCATATTTGGTGGTACTTCAGTAAAGGGTATTGAATAATTTTACTCGCATGCACAGAAAGTTGTGAGTAAAAGACTCATATCATGAGGGATACCTGCATCAGGTCCCATCTGCCTAAAACAATAATGTCTGCTCTATGCCAGAAAGAATACAACAATCACAGCAAAACCCACAAACATCGCGTTCAAAAGCAGAACTGCACATGTGAACACCGTTGGCTACCTGATAACCAAACACATCCTTCATTTAGCAAATGCAGTCCACCCTTATCATGAACCAAGTTGCTCAACCCCAAAGCAAGGTCAAAGTTAATTTATCAAGTTGTGTGTCTGTTATTGTTAGAGGTTAGAACAGGCCTCCATTGCTGAACCAGTTAGCGCTCCTTTCACATGTCACCACCAGCAGATGTGGTCAACCCTCTTACAGAAGCCCAAAGCCCAAGAGAGGACTTTGTAATGAAGGGGGCTGGCAGGTTAAGGTTCAAATACTTACCCAGCAGTGCTTCTATGGGCCTCATGCATATGCAAATAGCCTTCTGAAGACATTCCCTGCCAGACCACAGTTTAGATTCTTACAAATGATCTTCGACCCACAATAAACGCTTGACTTAATCCTTCAATGCCAGCCCAGAGTGCAGTATCACTTGGAGCTAGAACTGAAAATGATGATTGCGAACTCCGATTGTCAAGCAGCAGTATTCATTTTACAGGAGCACATTCATACATACTCAAACTGTCCGTTTTTTAGGACTTTTCCATTTGGAGCAGAATGTTCTAAGTTTATTTTGGGTATCAACTGAATCAGACAGGACACTGTACATTTATATTTCTCCAGTTTATCTTCAGGCTCCAGGTGACATCTAACATCTAGGGCAAGAAGGCAGCTATGATACAGTGTAGTGGCACTTACAGTGATGCTTCCAAAGTGTTAGGACCATCAAATCACTTATTGTTTGTGTCCACAGAGCCAGTTCTCACTGCCTGTCCTCACACATCAGGGAACGAGTGTCTGGGTCTGTATGACTCACAGGGCCAGAGATCTGCCAGGTCTCTGACTTAATCTTGCTTGGCGTCCACTAAGCATGAAGTGTATTTGAATGCTGCCCAATGTCAGCTGTCATTCCTATCCTCATATATGCACCTGTCCTCGCCTGTTCAACACAGTTATGTCTACCAATAGCTCCGTATCATGTAGAAACGCATTCGGATGTGAAAAGAATATGGTTAACGGCCGCTTTTTACACCTACTTCCCACATGATACAATTTGCTCCATATCTGGATAAATGTTCCTATCTAAGAACAGGCTGTAAAACAATAATTATTCCATAATGATGATTTGTCAAACATTACTTATGAGAAAACTGCAAGGTTATGCTACTTAGTGAAGACCTGGCCATCTTCTTAAATTGATGTAATAAGCAGCAAAGTGGACTTACTACTTCTTTTTTAACTCTGTTCAATTATAGCGCCCCTTGCAGTCACAGTTCAATCAACTTGAATATTGTGGCTAAAACTGTCGATGATGCAGCATCTCGACTGTGTCCAGCCAGTCAGTGGCAGTCAGTGAAGGTAGTAAAATCTGGAGCACTCAGTAGAATTGCATCTCATCTGAACACCAGAAGTCAGTAGAAAGGCAAAGGAAACTGAGAAAAGCAGATTTACCAGGCTAACAAACTACTCTCAGGGACTATGAAGCATCATGGCAAATGGAGATTGTGACCATTTTAACTGCATTTTAATCTGATTTGGCACAGTAAAGTGACTCAGTTTTAGCAAGAAGATCTTAAAGCAACTCTTACCCAGGCTTCCCCTGTTACCATGCATTCAATTTCGAGTGTTGAAAAGCCATAGGTTTGCCTGACTATATTACGCCCATTCGTGGTAATGTCATTGCAGGAAGAGTTCTTTCTTTGGTGCATTTGGTGTTTTTTTTTTTTTTTTTGCTATGTAGTTACACTGCTTTCTCACAGTCCATCAACAAAATGTTGCCTACAGGCTCTTTGAAATATGAATGTACTAAAAAGAAACAACGGCATTTTGAGGGTTATAAAAAGAAAAATAAAAAAGAAACCCCCAGTCAAAACAGAGAAAAACCAAACGACGGTAACAACTTCATCCTTTCAGCTGTCACGACAGAAGCTGCAATGCACTCGGATGGAAAGTTGGTCAAGATTCTAAAATAATGATGAAGAAACATTCAGCCCGTTTTTTAGTGGTCCCTTGTGTGTTCTACTTGGATTGTCAGAAGCTGGCTTGCACTATGAACTTAAGTTCCCCAGTTGTATAGCCAACTCTGCAATTGATGGTGAAACAGCCCCTCGAACCTAGCAAGTCAACATGAGATTCCACTGGTGCGTTAACATGAGGTCTAATCGCTTTTTGCTGCTGCCAGCAGCAGACATCTCAAAACAAATGTGATCCCTGAACCTCGAGTGAAGCCCAGTCAGTTGGTGCATAAGGTGACTCAAGGACAAACAAATATACTGACTGTTTAGAGAGGGATCACACCCTTTGCAGATTAAAATGTCTAAAATTCCATTTATCTGAAATAACTATTAGATTACAAAGGTGGAATTAACTAAGAGATGAAGGAATTTACAACACATGGAATGCAGACAGACAGACATACAGTATAGTTATCTTGGGTCTTCCTGGGACACACAAGTGGCCTTCAGTCTTGTGTGTGACTCAAGAAGAACATCCACAACTTGGCTTGTTATTGGTCGGTGTAGTTGCGACTTTTTTGGTACATCTTGCCTTTGTGCTATTACAATAGTAAACTGTGTGACTGTTATAACTGTTACACTTATCTGTGCATAATGACATTCAGTGGAATTTATAATATCAATACCTGTATTAACAGATATTAAAGTGGGTCACAGCTGTAGAAGCCACCTGACACACAATGTTCTTTGTCCATTTCAGTAGAACTTGTTAGGCTTGCAGGCTTGAACAGACAGAAATGGGAAAATGTCCAGTTACCAGGTACTTATCCATAATCCTGTGTGTTGTGTCTTAGCACACACTAGGCTGTTTCTCTCCTGTTGCAAAAGAGGGCTACCTTTGGGCACCATCTCAAACACAGTATGGAGCTGTGATTTAGGTCCATCTCATGTGATCTTTCCATGATCATGGAATTCAATCGTGGCATTTAGCTGATTCAGTGGGCAATAACCTGGGCAACAGCAGATGCATGATGAAACACTACACATCTCAAAAACTGATGACTATTACCACTGTCTAAAAAAACAAAAGCACAGTAGAACCTGCAGTGTTGCTCTATTTACTTGTGTGACAGTAAAATTAGACAAGGGAGCTCAAAGCTTCCTGCTTTGTTCCTTAGTTTGTCTAAGTCAACAAGGGCGTGTGCTGTAGTGTTGTATTTAAGCAGGAGGTGTATCCGTGCAAATAAGAAAAGTCCTATGTAATGGGGTTCTGAAACTGACAGCAGTTTTTCAAGGCCCAAAATACATCTATTTACAATAAAAAGTAGCAGCTAACACCATTCAATTCTCTCACGTTTCTGGAGATCTGCACATGGGTCTCAGAGATTACTTGGTAATTATATGCATTGTATGTTTATGCCTTTTTTCTAAAATGATGGAAGCAATATAAAGCAGAAACAAGTCTAAATCATTGTGATGTACTTAACTGTTTGTAACAAATAATATGAATAAGACATGATAAAAGCAAGTCAGTAATTAACCTTTTCAGTCCTGTTGATACCATTTGGCAGGCTGAAAAATGTTTGAACTAGTCAAGTCTGTTGATGACATTTGGAGTCATGTCCCCAGTCATGATAGGAAATAGTTTTAAGTTCGGCAAGCAGTAAAACTTATTGTCATTACAGTGCCATTATTTCCAGAGAAGGCACCCCATCACTGAGGCATTTTCCGTCACCACACCCAACGTGTGGACCTGCAGGGAGCTGTAAGGGACAGTGTAGACTGTCCTTGCCACTAACATTCTGCAAGGTTTCAGAAGTGGCCCAAATGTCGTATTCTTGAGTGTGACATTTGCCCTGACACCCCATGAAGGCCGCACTGCATGCCTCAGTCCCTCCCTCCACTGCTCACTACTTTTCTCCATCTCATTTGTTTTCCTGTCCCCCTGTGTGGCAGAATATATTCTCTGCAAGAGCTTAGGTCAGGCCACTCACAACAGTGAGAATGTGGTGTCCAGCTGTGTGACCACTCAGGTGTGTGAGGCTCTGACAGTTTATGCTGCCATGTATGCTGCCAGCAAACACACAAACGGGACACCTCCTCAGCATCCAACAGGCTAACACTGTGTCCCAGTGTGATGTGTGATTTAAACCGATAACCAATATCAACAATCTAAGGAGGAAATATTAGTCCTTCCAGCAGTCTCCCTGATATTGACCCTTGAATAAAAAAGTTGAAATACTGAACTGTATTAATGGCCAAAAATTAATTTATGTACCTTCAAAGTGCAAATAGAAAAATAATGCATTGCAGTATTGCACAAAATGGAACTATCAAAAAAAAAAACATTATGTGGCCAGTCGGCTATTTAACTGAAATTTCCACTGCAGAATTTGGACAGTGAAATATCAGGCATCAATACATACAGAAACATGGTCAATAAATAAATAAATAAATAAATGTGAACACAGCAATCTCACTGACTGCTATATGGATTCTGCTGTTTTGTGTATGAACTGGAGACTGATTTAAATGTGAGGTCTCCCGTGTTGCCAGTATTTAAAAATCAGCACGCAAGTTGAATGATTCAGGAGGAAGAGTGCTCACCTTACACTTCTTGCCCTGGAGAAGTTCCTGTCAACCCTGGAAGACATCAGAGAAGCCTGGTTAAAAAGGGCAGCTTTAAACCAATCCAGGTTCAAATGTGCAGTTTTAATCCACTTTACCAAACACACGAAAGTGAGCCAAAAGCAACTGGTTCTACGGATTACTGAGACACTCTTTTTCTGGACCGTATGCAATGCTACCGTTACTGCGCAATGAACCATACGTGATACGTTGACACTTTTTCAAAGAAGACCTTTTAGCTGAAGAATGCTCTGTTAAACTCCTTCAAAATGTATGGGTGTATGAACTGAAACAAAGTTAACACCAGGGGATATGTGACCCTGGTGTGACTGCAAAACTACAAAGAAAAAGAAATTAATAACTAAATGAATACCTTTGGTAAGTCTCTGGCTTCAAGTCTGTGATATTATAGGCCTGACAGCAAAATACTGGACATTTGGTCCAGCCATTCCCCTTACACTGCCCACCAGCCACACCCACTTATAAACATTTATACTAGCAGTGTTCATATTGCAGTCACAGCTCACACAGAGCACCCACTCCCACCGCGCGACACTTCAATTCAGTAATCACGTATGAGCACTCTACAGTCAAGCACAATGGGCCGATTCATGTCTGCTTCCCTACAAAAGCTCACCCATCACACAGACTATCACCTCCCTATCTTCCTACGTGTAATATGCAGAGTTGCCAAGGCAACGGCACAGACAGATGTACCAGCTGGTTGGCGTGCTGTGTTTTGAAATCTGTTTCATGTCTCTGAGCAGCACAATGCGGTTCTCCACAACTTTCCATCCCGGCACAGATGAGCTGTCTAAACGTGGTTTGCGATTTTAAGCTACATGCCGACTTAAATTACACTACTACAAAATGCACCTACAACCTACAATATGTCATGGCAACATTGCTGAAAACAGTAACAGACGTACTAATATGGGTTTTTAGTCCATTTGCATAAATTACACGTTAAGAGCATCATTAATCCAAATTTTAAATTAAATTCTTCCTGTAGACTATGTTCTCACGAGTTGATCAAATAACTGTAGTTTACTATTTAATAATGCTTTATTTGTTCTTTGAATTTTATTCTATTTCATTTATTCTATTAATTACATGCAAAGAAAGAAACTGTCACCACAAACAAACAGTTTTGTTGACACTGAAACACCTTTTTTGCTGAGACCTTTTGACCACAAAAGAAGGTTCATTAAAAAAAAAAAGGTCAAGAATCAATTTGCTGCTTTGTTTACAAAATGATCATGCTATGGAAATCCCAGCGCGATTTGTTTCATTTGGGTTCTGGGTTATACTGTAATTGGAAGTATTACTCAGTCCTAACACTATCACACTGTGATATGACAGTAGAAGTTCTTGTTCTATGGTCAGCAGAAGTACAAGTTCGAAAACTGTTACAAACAATATGGTAAACTCATAAATTTTGAAAGTTACAAATGGCTCAGGAAACATTTTGAATTACTATGTAGAAAAGACCTCACTTTATGAGAAAGGAAAAAGCGAACTAAACCTGATTGTTTTTCTGTCACTGAGCTCACATGGGGTCTGTCATTACACCCATCCACCGGTTGTGCTTTGGATCCCTACAGCACCAGTTGTTTCCCCTGAGGCCCATTGAAGACGGTATAAAACAAGCACCAGTTGTGGCATTTCCCATAGCCACAAGTTAAACAAACATCAGTGAAAGACCTGCTGCCCCAAAAAGGAGGCAAATCCGTCTGGGTTTGAAAACAAAAAAAAAAAGTTTTATGACCTGTTTTGTGTCTGATACATTTGCAGGACTCCATCATGCTTGTAATGAGCAAACACATCTGTTTGTTCTGTGTGTTTGCTCTGCAGAGCCATGGCAAATGGAAAACACCTTGCAGGTGTCAGTTGCAAGAAAATGGCCCACCGATGCCACAAGTTAAAATGAAGGCAGGTGCCGCTAAACGTTGATGTCCGTCAGAGGATTTCCAACAGAGTTTTAGAAACTAATGAGTTGAGTGGTTGGATGTTAATCTGCTCTCAGCGTCCTCCTGGGTTCACTTAATCTGTGGCAACCCATTAAAGTCATGGATCCCAGGCTGAAACACCACAGAAGTACATTTCCTAATGTGTAATTTTCTCCCTTTTCTACCGTTATTATTTGCTAAAGTACAAAAGTCATAATGGATTAACGGAAGCATGTGTCTAAATTGTGACAAGTGACCCCATAACTTGATGGTTCTTCACAAATGCAATGCGGTAAAAATACCATGGCAGCCCATTGCCACTAGGTGGTTCTGCAGGATAGACGAGCAATTGCACCCTTTGACACAGGTGATGACAGATGACGTGCTGGCCCTCATTCACAGACCAACTTACTGGGACAATATGTCTGACAGCAGTCTTAAAAAACCACCTATTCCTTTGTGAGGCCTGGCTGATTGTATGACTGACTGTCTTCGTGATGGAAGCAAATAAAAACTGCCACTACGATTCTTGTTGCCAGCGGGCCACGGCTGACAAGTCTAAATTAATACTTCTCTTGCTGGGGGTAATGTGTAAATACTGGCCATGAGTCTCAATCGGAGGACCATCTGTGACTGGCGGTCCCCAGGGCCCACTGGCACATCGCTTTCTAGGAATAGATGGTGTCGCTCTACCACAGGCGTCCCCAGCATGTCTATGCGTCTGTATAAAACCAACACTGGATTTCCAGTAGAACCCTGTGCCCCATGTGCTCCTCAGAGCTCTTCACAGCCAAGCTATTTTAGGGCCGCGCACTGACTCGAGCCACAGGACACCACCGGTTTAGTTTCTGCACAGAAGTCACACAAAGATCACCTCCTATCAAGTGCCTAAGCTTTGTATGGCTTGACAGTAGCAGTGAAACAGGTGCAGGCTCCAGCATGAGGGCGATTTCATGCTAACAGACACTTTATACACAGCTTCATTTTTTCATTATTATTTTATTTTTATATTTACCTATAACAGTTTTATCTGGCAAGGCCTCTTAAAATTTGTGTGGTACAGTGAACATCATGAACACTGATGTTTTTATTGTGTATAGAAGACATCAAATTGTTATGCTGACCTCAATGTAGCAACAGAAAGAGCAGTGGTGGGTCAGCTTATATATACCTCATTAAAGTATAAGTATAACCCTGAAAATCCCAGTAGCATTTCATACTGTGATCAAATAAAGCACTGACTCGAGTGTATCCTGAGTTAGAAATTCCTTTAACAGAACAGCAAAGGTTGCTCCTTCACTCAGTACTTTGCTTAAAGTTCCAAAAGGACTTGAACCAGTGACCTACTGTCACCTCTTTTTTTATCACAGTGGACAAGGTTCCTAAAAAGGAACATATGCTCAGGGTGCAGGGTGCTTGGTTTTGATCCTGAAAAAGATTCATCGAGGAATGCCTGAGCATACTATAAATTTCTAGCAATGACAGCCTGGGACACCAGTGGCCTTGGCTGCAGCAGCTGGTTTTGCACAAGACCCCACCATTCACTGAGGCTCTGTTGCAAGCACTATAAGATGGCCTTCATTAGTTTTTGGTCAGAGACGGATCAAATTTGAGCTTTCTGTAACTAGGAGCCTAATGGGTCAAATTTCATGTCAAACACAACCGGCCTGGAGAGCCACTTTGCAACTTGTCTGTGTTAGGAGGTCTCATTCAGGTGCTCGCAACACATAGCCCCTCCTCATCAATGACAAATGGTCATGGTCAGCAGAACTGAGCATTAAAAACAAGTCGAATGCAAATTGATAAGCAGTTTGAAAACACACAAGAATGAATGAAAAAATTAGTCACAGGGCAAAGTATTAAACACAGAAATCTACAGATCCATGCAGTGCAGCAAAAGCCAGACAAATGGAATACATGAAGATATGAACACTGCAGGTGGTCTGTTTGAGTCAGTCTAAACACCGCATAACCCAATGGTTGTTTCTTAAAACTGACGGAATATTCTGATAACCTGATTTTCCTTAATCACTGATAATTTGCACAAAATATGTTTAAAAATTCTTTTGAAAGCTTCTCCGGGGTTTAGTAAAAGATGTAGAAAACATTCAATGTTACAGAAATCCCCCAGCTCACTGTTCCAGTCTAACTGCCAACAAAATTGCATGAAACACATTATGTGCGCTTAACACAAGTGTTATAAATTCTTTTTTGGAGTTGACAGATGGGAAATGAGTTCGTTCCTGCTGCCACAGCACATTTGGTGTAGGTGCCAAACAAGGAGTGATGAGTACCTGACTGGCAGATAGCGGTTAGATAATCCTCTACAGGAATTCCCAACACCAGCATGCGTTGTTGGCCGAGGGTGGGGAGGGGAGGCCAGTACGCATTGACTAGATGTGCTCACCCAGGGCTGCTGTCCCCTACGAAGCGGACAGGAATTTCAAGACTCCTCCGTGACTGTGGAGGAGGGGTCAAAAGCTAGGCAGTGACGGCGGAAGGTTGGGGGCATGTTTGGTTACAGGCATTCTTGTAACCTTTGATGCCCTTGTGCCTGTTTGCATCTGACATTATTGCCAAATGCAACCTTCTTAAAGCTTTTAAAACAAATATGGAACTCACTTTTTTCCGTGTTAGATTATAATGATCATAATCTAACAGTATGTCAGATTGCTAGCATTGTATTGCAGATATTACATTTTACAAATGGCGCAGCAAACATCCTGAACTACTATGTGGAAATGAACTCACTTTATGAAGACTAAACTAAACTAAAAGCCTACTACTTTTTATGTGTATAAATCATGAATGCATGTTATGTTATTCTAAAGCATGTTTTAACTCTGTCCAATAAATGGAAAGTCAATCTCATGTTCTCATGTTTCCTACCACTCTTGGTAGATTAGATACATTACAGTAAAGGAAGCTCAAACAAAACTGGCCAAAACATAAATAATCTACATTGTTTACTACTTTTTCCACTGGGTTTCTGGAAGTAACATTCCTCAGTGGCATGCAGTCACAGTCCAGTGTAAACAGCAAGGTGTGATGATAACTAGAGTTCTCAGAAATTGTCCACACTGACTTTTTCTCCCCAAAAAAAACGGTCTCAGTACTTCAAAATGAACATTTTGTATACAAAATTATAAAATTATACAGATTTTATAATTGTCTCTATTCATACTGAATGCTTGTTGTTTGCATCTTACCATTTTCTTTTGCTTAACATCTAATCACATTTCCTCAAATTGGAATACAATCTCTTTAATATCATATACATTCCTTTTTCTAATGTACGGTTCATTCCAGTGTTTTTGGATAGGATGGCAAAATTACTAAAGCTTTTACTAGAAATACAATTTTATATCACGCATTCTTCTTGTGTGTATTTACAGTAAGGCCGGTTGAAACAGGATCAGAATTTACAAGAGATTCATTATTTCCATATGTTATTGTTGCTGTGTACTGCCTGCTTTTAAGTAGGAAGTAAAAGGTGAAAAGACACTTAAATGTAAATTTTCAAGTGTCTGTGAGAGTATGGCGTATAATTGCCAAAGTTAAACCTCTGTTTTTAAAAGAAGGTACATGCGTAACAGTTCCTCTCTGTGTTCCCTCTCCTGAGCTGAGCTCAGCGAGTCAAGTAGCCTGCCTGCCACAAACCATCTAACCTCAAAGAAGTGACTTTGCACCTGCTGAAGTGACACAAGAGGACGGTGATGGTGAGAAGTGTACGATGGAAGAAGGTCAACAGGTAGGATAAGGACTTGTGCACAAAAGGTTGCAAAGTCAAATCCCGGACATTCTGTTGCTGAATCAGAGGAAGGTTCTTAGCTTTAATTGCTTCAATAAAACTATACATCTAGTTACATAATGTGCACTTATATGATATGCGCTGTAAGTTATCTGGATGATAAACTATACAAAAAGCCTAAAAACTTTACACTGCATTACATTTAGATTATTGATTTATACAAAGTACCCTGATCAAGGCTTCTACACCAAGAGGTGGAATTAGAACCTTTGAGTGGAATCTGGCACCTTCGATGGGCGATGAAAGAAGTTTAATCGCCAACTGGACAAGCCTGCAAAATCATGGGTGCATTTTGTGTGTGGGAAATCTCACACTTATACACACACTGGGCCAGAGACTGAGTTGAACATCATTAAAACACAGCAGAGGGGGTTATGATCATAGCCACACTCACATATGTTGTTTTCCCGTTCTATGAGGACAGAGAAGGGAAAGCCTATCAGCTCTGATCTGACAACAAGCAAGTATTATTAACTCTGAAGTTGCCACCATTAAGTCAGGTTGTTCTCCCCAGATCCAAAAAAGGAGGCATGTAGCAAAGAGGAGGATGAGACTGGCTACAGTGGTGAAGCGTGAACTTGTCAGTGGTCAGTTACTTGGCAGTCCATCACACCCCGGGACTTGCAGACTCCTCTCGACACTGTCCCTTACAGTGAAAGGATGCACAGGTGTGTCCATCTCAGTGTCACATATAAATAACACAACAAACACATGGAACAGCGAACAGAGAAAAAAGGAAATATTGACAGGTGTGTAACAGAAACACATGGATGACAATGTTGACAGTGAGTGTGCAGCTCCTCATAATGTTTACCAACCATCAACTCGGGGAACATTAATCAGAGCAAACAGGAATCGACCCGGATGGCCAGTAGGATCTCCTGGCCATGACTATTGTTTGTGTATTGCTACAGCCATTTGATGGCTTCAGCCCTTATCATTGTAAGACCAGAGGCAATCCAAGAGCGAAAGAGATGGAACAGCTGCAGTGCCGGGCCTTATTACACAGAATTAATTTGGCTGAATATTGAAGTCTGCTCATAAAAACACTCAATTCACTCTGGTGGCCAGCCAAAGAAGTGTCAATTAGCTACTGTCTGATCACACATTGCAAAGAAATTCTACTAACTTCTTCTTATATATCTAGGGCACTTTTTTTTTTTTACCTTGACTACAGTAATTCCGAGTGCAAGAGCAGAGCAGAAGAATGCACTTGTTTTTACACAGCAGTATGGTCATAAAATATGCTTTTGTGAAAATGCCATGTGAGATGCACTTTTGTTTACTCTGATTTATACATTTCTTAGGAGATAAGTGTCTGCTACAGGACTAAGTATAAATTTTATGCTTCAGTGCATACATTAGTTTATATATGCAAATCTCTTCCCTGTGTTCTTAAATGGTCTGTGGTCAGAGTGTGGTTAGGTTGAGATTTGGCCCAGGAGCAACTTTACATCATGCCATGAAGTGGTAAGTAACAGTCCCAACCTTTCTGAAAGCAAGCAGATGACACTAAGGTTAAATACTCCAGCCTCTATTCCAGGATTGACATAGGATTGCTCCATGTTGCAGTTAACCCCCCTTCTTAACGTGGCTTTTTTTTGCTAAGACAGAAGGTTAATGCATTCCGATTCTGACACACAACTGCTAAACTGTTGGCTGGATCTATGCGAGTTCTAAATAACATCCTACACATAATTACAGGAACCAATCAAATGTGAAGTGAACTTTGAAACTGAACTAACCAACCACAACACAGAAGACGACAGCTTCCCCTATGACCACACTTACCATAAGTGTTGAAGACAGAAGTCATGCCATTAGATTACAAGCCAACCATTTAATTTGCCATGTCCTAAAAAGGGGAAACGTGTCTTCTAGCAGTTAGAATAATGGTTACAGAGCTCATATTAAACCTGCAACTTGTAGGTTTTTCCATTAACGGTGTTTCCATCAGTGATATTTTTGCTTGCAAACAAACTTTTTTCAGGTTACTTTGTATAACAACCTACTGGAATTTGCTCGTCATTTTGTCACTGTGTGTGAATTTTATGAATCTATGCAAAAGTGCAGTGGGTTATATCACAGTTATGAGATCAGACAGTGCGTGGAGATGTTGGATTGAGTATTTTAATGTTTTATCACCTACAATGTAATATGACCTTTGTTCTGTTCCAAATATTTGCTGTAGGCAGTAATTAGGTTTCTAAACCAAACTCAACACTCGGCTTCAACATCCTCCTAACACTTCACGATACTTTGGGTATGAAAAAGTCACTGGTATTTGATGTATTTGACACAGAACTGATTTTTAAGACTCAAACAACAGTGTTTGTGTTTTAACTGTTCTTTTCTCTCATTGTCTGTATAGGGATTTGGTTCCATCGTTCCACTTTTTCCAAAGAACCAATTCCACACTTTCTTTCTGTGTGAGCACACAGGAGAAACTAAAGGGTTGAAAAACTCGATGCTTGGAGGCATGGCTGGAATTGCCGTCATTAAATTTATCACAAAGTTTACACATTAACCACTTTAACACTACACAAGTGAAAATGAAAGGACAAAAAGGAGAAAAAGTCACATGTATGCCTTTCATACAACAATACTTCCTGAGTATGACAAACAAACAAACAAAACAAAATCAAAGCCACATGCGGGAATGACAATAAGGCTCACGACTGGTTTCTGTAACCGTTAGAAGAGATGCATTTTTCCAACAGGGACAAGATACAGATGACACAAGCAATGAAACACCAGAACACTCAAAGTCAGCATACTCACATCAAACTGCTTCATAAACTACTGAGACATAAGTTTTTTGGTAGTATATCAGTGAAATTTAAAGGATCAATATGATCACAAAAGATGTCAAAAAAGGTTGCTTCTAAAGATTTGTTTTATAAACTTAGATGCGTGGAGATGCAAGGCAGAATAGGGAGTAAACAAGTCTCCCTGAGTGTAATGGGGCTCCAAGTCAAACGTACTTCCTTTTCAAAGACAAGTCATTTTCAGCTTCACTGATGCATTACAGAGATGTATTTCAAATACACTTTTAACCTTGCAAAAGTACAGCTGTGCATTTCCCCTGCAATTACAATTATGCATTAATGCCAGCATTCCATAATTTAGAACAAATATGTTGTAAACAAATTTCCATTGAGAACATGGTGGTCACAATACAGAATAAAGTTATGAGTTATGTGATTCTGTTGACGATGTGTAACATTTTATGGAGAAAAGTGGTCAGGTGCACAAAACACTATAGATTTAAATCAAGGAAAAAAACTGGCATAAGCCTTGAAAAAGATAAACTTTATATTATTACTATGCAGTTGAAGGAATTAGAGAAAAAGATTTCCATTTGTACACAGCATATAAAAGTGGGCTTTTAAAACCAAATGGGGGGGTGAGGGGGAGAAATCCCATTATTTCCTTATTTAAAAATGGAAGTTGCCATGCAAGTTGTCATCCGTAAAAGTGGCTATGTAGCAAGTATATTTGTTACGAACTATACATACCAGCAGAATGTACTGAAAGTGAACACATACTGGGTCTTATTCTCATCATGCATCCACTTTTAAATGAAGGTTGAGATTTATAGAGGTGAAAAAGTCATGTTTCAGATGCTGCAAAAAAAAATCTTTTTTTGAAACATTCAGCAACACCTCAGAATTAAAACTGTAAACACAGAGTTTTCTTACAGACATAATAAACTATATGCCTAATTTTGTATTATCAAAAAATTCAGTTCTTAAATATCATCACAAAACAATTTTCAGGAATAAACGACTAACAGTGCTTCAGCCCATTTGAAATATTTCTCTAGGCTAAAATGAACTAAGCCGATCTTCTCATGCCAAGCATTGAATTTAGAACCACAATGCCACATGAACAGCACTAGCAACACTAGGTTGAGGCAAAGCTTTTGTGGAACATATTTGCCTATAGCAAACTGAACATTATAATTTCATTCTAACAGGAAGACATTGTCAAGTAGTCACACAGGACAGCAGCATCATGAGAGCAGGAATGTAACATTCTGAATTTGTATGAATGAAACGTCAGATTCATCTCGTTTATGTAAAACAGATATCTCACCAAAGTGATTTTTTCACTTTGAAATTTTGTACAGATTTGAGCACAGTGGGTAATGTTGCTGTGTCAAGGCTGGGCTTGTTTGGCTGTAGGTCTGAATCTGGCTCACTGTGTGTGGATCTTGCATGGTTTCCCCATGTCTGAGTGGGTTTTTTCCAAGTGCTTTGGCTGGGTCATGTGTTTCAGGTTGACTGGTGACTTTAAAACGCCCATAGTGTGTGAATATCATAAACGACTTGACCCCAACCAGAACAAATTTTTAATGATGGTGAGTGAGCCAGTTTATTTTAACACTTAAATAATTATTTAGCTGATCATTGCCTCAAGAATTCATTTTCTAAATACATATTATCAACTATATTTATAAAAACCTTTTTATTCAAAATTTTTTTTGATTACCCCCCCCCCCCCCATTGTAATGAGCCAGCACTCTGTCCAGGGAGCACCGTGTCTGCCCCTTAGCTTATTCTTTAAGAATGGGCTGCAAACAGCACTTAACAATAATAAATTAATGTTTTTACCTTAACACGAAAACATGTAAATCAAAAGGCAGCCACAATATATTTAGTAAATCCTCTGAAAATATATTTTTCAGCAGTGACAGAACACCACAGCAATGGATACTTCATTGATCGTTTCACCATAGATCCCAAACAGGACGGGACAGTTTACCACAGTCTAGCTTGAATACCTCTGAATAAGGAGAAGTAAGATGTCCTACAGTGCAAAAACAGAACAATGAGCGAGAGGAACTGACACAAACTCCAAATAAGAGGCAGGTAATGAGAAAGAATATTTGGTAACACCAGCAGGAGGAAGTCCCACAAGCACACAGAGAAGCAGAGAAGCAAGTGTAACTTTGATAAGCTGCACATTAACAAAAGCAGGAGGACGCATCACTCTTGTTAACTTCCACAATGTCAAATAACTACCTCAAAATTAAGCAAGCACATCTAACAGAGCTGTGGAGGGAGTATGTATATGCTAGGTTTTGCTACGACAAATTTACCTGTCTAAACCAGTCCAACTAAACAATTATTATGCCACAGCACCCTGATCTTTGGGGGTTCTTCTACTCAGTTGTCTCTTGATTTGGATGTTAAACCCCCTCTTACAAGGGTTCAAAGACAACCTAAGGTCATTCTATAGATAGTCGTCTTCTTGCGTTCAGCATAGTTCACATGGTTGAGGGATCACTACCTGGTTCATCATTCAGGCATCCTCCTGCACAGCAGATAACAGGTAACTTACTGAAACAAGAAACTTACATGCATGTGTGGTGCTCAGGAGGCAGAAGGTGTGTCACAATGGGCAGCCTCTCCAGATTTCAAGAGCTATAGTTGAATAGGTTAACACACATTTTAATTAGCTCCTGATTTATACCTTCCTATTCCCCCTGAAGCAGAGTGGAGTGTGGAGCTATCCTGCAGCGTTTGCGTTGCTGAGCCCTGCTTCTCCAGGCAGAATCTCTCTTTTTGCAAGTCAGATGAAGGGCAGGTGCCCAATGATGGTTTCTGAGTATAATGGATCTCTATGAGGCCTACTGGCAGAGTGGGACAAGGACTGTCATGTTATGAGACCCCTGTAGAAATGGGAGCTTGGGTACTGGTTTCAGTGGCAGCCACTACTGCACTGGTTACTGCCATCACCTTCTACTTGAAGGATCCTGGGTTGAATTCCACCTCCTTTTGTAGTACCCTTGACTAAGGTACTTAACTCCTGTGACCTAAGCCAACAACCCATTAGTAACACGTCTACATTCTAAAGCACTGTTCCACCCACTGTGGAATCAGCTGTGAACTATGGATGTGCACATAAGCATTCACTGTGGTACAAAATCAAAAGGGCACTGTCAATAGTAAGAAGGCGGTCTCGGGTCTTAAGTATAATAAAAAAGTAGTGTGAAAGGGTTACAGTACTGATCCTCTAATTCCCTCTCATCATGCTACATGAAAGGAACAACAGCTCCCACTCCTACATAAACGAGTGTTTTATGTCTACATGAGGAGGTCACTGTAGGTTATCAGAAACGGGTTTTGATACATTTCTGTGTAGGATACAAAGCATGATAAGTACATAGTACTGATTTTATTCCACTACAGGGCTTGTATGCCCCACTTCACACACTACACATTCTTTACCCCAAAATGTGTGTTCATTACATTAAATCATATACAATATGATCTCATCCACAACTCTCTTTCCATCCACTCTGTCCACTACAGGCCACTGAGCTCAGATCACACAGACTCACCACCGCATCCAGCTCAGCCCAAACTTCAGAAGGTAAAACACTGTAGCAGGAGAAGAACTGCTTGATCTTCACTAAAAACAAAGATTGTAGACAATGCAGCCTGGCACAGGTCAACTAGAGTGTGCATTTGGGTGTGTTTTTATACTATAGACAAATCAATTCAAAGACCTCAAGAACAATTCATTGACTGATACATTGTGCTCCAACTGTAATATTATGAAAATGATGACACAGAAATTAGCATCCAAATGTGACCATTATATTCAGTACAAACTCCATTACACCCAAGGCTATGACACATTTAATGTACACTGTACTGATCCTACCTCCCCCCCGCCCCCCACAGACACACACACACACACACAACTCTACCCAACATTACATGACAAAAATGAACTTCTGTATCTTTGTCACCACCTCTGTGCTGACAATGAGCATGGCCCACTCTAGGCAAAAAAGCATGAAATCACAGATTAACACAAAACTAAGTGCTGTTCTCCTTCCAACAGGTAAGAAATGGTCCCATTCACAGTTCACCGAAGTTAGACAAACAGCATGTAACTAGATTCATACACATTTATTTACATGTAAAGACATTAAATGTAGTTCTGTACTGCTAGTACATGAGCAGAGGTGAGCAATCAACGGCACTGCCTTACCCTCCATAAGCTCCGAATGTAAAACTCCTCTTTCGCTGGAACATCTCAAATACAGCCCGAAATGGTCTGGGAAACAGTAATGAACCAGAACTGAGTGTCTGAAGGCTCCCTTTCTCCCGTCTCCGTTTTTCTTTCTCACTGTAACTCTACCCTCAATGTGTGTGTGTGTGTGTGTGTGTGTGTGTGTGTGTGTGAGAGAAAGAGTATATGTATACATAGGTGTTTGCACCCACCGCTCCCTCTTAGTCCACTCCCACATGCTGTCCCGCTACCCCCCCCCCCCAACTTCATGTGTCCAACTCTGATTAGGAAGGGAAGTGGCCAGTCCTTCCTGCCATCTTGGCAACACACAGGTGACTTCATTTCCCTTTTTGACCAGAAATTTGAAAGCTGTCTAACAGCTGTGTCATACATATCCTCCGATTAATGGCCTACAACCAATACTCTTTCTCTGCAGCGTTCCTTACTTTATACTCCTTCTTTGTACTTACATGACTTTTCTTCCTAGACAGCAAATTCATCCATTTAGTCACATCTGTATGATGGACCTCAGCAACAACATTAAGCTGCACGGCAGTTCAAACGTTGGGACCAAACAGAATTTAAGGTAGAAGCAGGAAAGATGTAGATAATGAAAAATGTAATGAAAGAAAATGGCTATTTTACACGAATGTTAGAAAAAGTGAAGTAGCTACTGATTTAAAAAAAACAATTCATAGCTATTTTCTACCAGAAAAATCAGTATCACAGATGCCCAAAAAACCACAGCTACCTGTTAAATTGACAGAGTTGCATCAGTTCTTAATGAATTTATCTAAATGCACAGTGATCATGAAGGATAAAAGGAGCTCTTTCAGAGCTGACTTAACTCCTTTGATTTTGATTTTCCTGTGCAAGTGGTCAGATGTCTCTCTGTAATTTTAACAGAGTAAACAACACGGACAAAGCACTGATACTGTAGCCCTCATGGGCAATGTTTAAAAATACCACACTCAGACACCCACCTCTCTAGGTAACAACGGGGAGGATGCAGACTGCCAAAGGGCTACAAAAAAAGGTAACACCTAAAAGGAATGGGGATTACATGAAGTCCTCACCCTGGCAGCTGGTGCATCCTGTCAGATCACCTTTAGCCCCTCCCACTTCATGGCAACCCATAACCTTCTTCCTACTCCATGACCACCTGTTGATGTCACTCACAGGACCTTTACAGTATTCCATTGATTCCATTGAGTGGAGTAGCATCTTTACAGAGAAAGCAAACAAGGACAGACATCCTCAAGGACAAGCACAACTGAGGGTCACTCATTATCTATATTTGGTCTTTGTGGACACTATGGTTTATTGACACCTTTATGCATCATAATGATGTGTTCAGCAAAACATACTGCACCTGATATTATACTGTGCATACAAATGCTACCCAAAAATATTCTATGATGCCTGTTAGGCATTTTTTTTGTTTTAAAAGTCCTGGAAGATAAAACAAAGTGATCATTCCACAATACTGCTTGCTCAACGCCCTGATTAATTTTCAAGCCTTTTGCATTTGGATTAAAGCCAGAAAATAGGCTAAGGTTGATATAGGTCCAGCACCACTAACACATCTGACCTTAGAACTGGGAACCAAGTATTCATACAGTGCTCTGCAAAACAGTCATCTAAGTATCATTTGGCTTCTCCACTTTATAAATTTTGTGTCTTCACAATCCGTGTGTGAAGGTTGAAATTATAGTATTTTTAATGATACTATCTGTGTGTGAATGTGTACACGTGTGGCAGACCTGTGATGGACTAGGCTACCATCCAGACTGTATAGTCTCCTAGCATAGCGCCCAGTGGTTCCATGGTAGACTCCAGACCGCTGTAACCCTGACCAGGACACACGAATAAGGATGACCGATGGATGATATCATACATGGAATATGCTTTTTTTTTTTAAAGGATTAGTTGTTTTTCCCATTAAGGCCCGAGAGGACCATCCACCTACAGTTCAGTATTTTAGTACCAGTAGTATTAGTACCAATATTTTCTATAATACCAGGTGTTTGATAATTTCCTATTTTTTCTGAAAGACCTAGTTGAGACACTACAAGTAAACTTGTAATAACAAAAACATCAATTGAATTGGAATATCATTGCCAATAGTAAACAGGAAACATCACTACCATGGAGTGACAGCAATGCACTCCTGACCTGAGATAAATTAGAAAAATGAGTTTCCACCAGAATGACAAGGTGGCCCATTTTAATGCCCTTCATTTGAATCTTACGGGTTGGTGGTTGACGATATCGATGACAGCAGCTATATGAGCCACGTAGACCATTTTGACCTATGATAGGACTTTAAGCCAAAAGAAAAATGTTGACGTAGTGGGCAGTGGAAGAACGTTTGTGGTGTTACCCATCAATCACCTTGAAAAGAACAGTACAGGAGCCTCGGGGGAATGACATAAGAAGTTAGCTGTACATTTTTTCTCTGCTGTCTTTGAGGCAGCCATCTCCCCCTAACTGCTAACCTAGTGTTAACTACCAGCCAAACTGAGAAACCCCATCCCCCTCTGAGGAAAACTACTGAGGCAATTCATGTTCAACACCTGTCTCAAGACTGCAGCCTTCATCCTACAACCTTCAGGTTATACATTCAGAGCCATCAAGAATGGATTATATAATTATTCTAGAAAGTAAATAACCCCTTTTGTCTTACCCTTGGGAGCTGATTGATTCTTGGTGCTTCTGTACTCAGGAATTACATTAAGTCTGGCTTTGCTAAGTAACTGCATCTACAGTTATGGTGCTGCTCATCCTGTTAGTGCCGCTTGAACTCAACCACTATTATTATAATTAATATTAAAGTACAACTTAATACTCCATTTATATCACATTACAGTATTTGTTGCAGCAGTGCTTTCATGCAAAATGTAACCTGAAATTAACTTTGTTTTTTAAATCAGAACATGTCAATTATCTTCCATTTTTTCTTTAGCACAATGACTGAAAACTGAACCTATCGGACATCAGCAAAGGTCTCATCCTTGCTATGAAAAAGAAATGGAGTTAGCATTATCTGTCAGTAGAGGACAGAAAGAATGGCAACATTAATGTGAAAAAAGGTCTGATGCAACATAAAACCTCTCCTTTGTCTTTGTCAGCCTTGACAGCTTTCATTTATGATGGGTGAAAAAAACCCTCAGAGCAGGAAATCTGGCAACCAGAACACCCAAAGCAAACAGTCTCACTTGCCAAAACAGCTAAGGACACATTATCATTAAAGTGTTGTTATAACAACCCAATCAACGCTGCAAAAGGGCAGAAAACACTGTCCTCTGGGCAGGGATGGTGAGACTGCGCAGTGAGACACAGGCATGACAGGCAGCAGGGGGTGTAGTACTTAAAGGTGCCACCTTGGACTCAAAACACCCAGGTTCAAACCCCAACTCCTGCTGGTGCGGCCTTGGTCAGTGTACTTAGCCTAAACTGACAAAGTGAATGTGACCCTACCGTATAAAAAAAGTAAATCAAAACGTAGCTTGACGCTTACTTTTGAGAAAATCACTAGCTAAATAAATAAACCAAAAAATAAAATAAGACAGCAGCAATGTGACCCTTTAACTTAGCTGAGGCGCAGCAAGTGGTCTCCAGACTTAGCCACGCTCCATTTGACACGTTAGAGAAGGGTTAGTGGCTCCACTTGTAATTAACCTTATGTGTGAAAAATGGGTTCTATAGGGCCGTTTCAAAGCATATCAAGGGTCTTTAAGCAGGGAAAAGGCAGGGAGGCCTCTGAGTCACCAAGGGCAATTCACGCATGGACTCTGCTAACCAGAGGTTGGGTTACATGAAAAAAGTGATTCATTCTTAGAGTGACCCCAGCAATATGCCCAGGCTCTGAATCAGTAGCACTTTGCTGAAAAGTAATCAAATGTCCTCAAACAGTCATCCTACAACCCTTTTCACATCATCAAAACAGAGACCCCACCTTGACACACAGTCAAACCATGATGCTCAAAGCAAGAATATTTTCAGAACTCAGACGACATTCTGGACATGTTACCGGACATGTGGACAAGCTCAGCCACTTCCTGCCATTCTGTTTATACTGTGTGTCACATTATGCCACATTAATTTATTGAATTGTCCTAATTGTATTAACATGTCTGGGCCTCACTTTTATAACTTGCTTTCTTAAAACACCTTATAGTTATTAGTATTCTGCATTTCACCTTGAAACACCCTCTGACTCCGCACTCACTACATCGCATGTAGGATGGACATTCTTAAATTTCCTTATACACAAATATTCATTTTGTGGCTCATAACCACAGAACATGTGTTTTGCTACAAAATCAGGCAGAACATAATGTTGCCTCAGAGACCGTCAATCAAGAATAAGACAAAGCTGAGAACAGATATCAGAAGTCTACAAGGTGACTCCTTGTGCATCCTGATCAATTTCCATATAGCAGGACAAAGGACAGAAGGTAGCAACTCAGCTGCTGGATAATGGTGTGTATTTGTGGAGAATTGTTGGCAATTGTCTGTACACTCTACACAGGTCCTGGTCTGGGCCATAGTCTGAGCCACCTGGACTGCGGCAACTCTCCCCTGTCTGCTCTTCTACAACCTGAGTCTCTTCAGCTGATCCAGAATGTTGTGTCAGACCTGCCAATGCTTTCCCATGTGTCCTCACTCCTCACATCACTCTCTCAGTTTCCCCACAACAAGTTCAATACTCGGCATACAGTACACAAGATGGTCAAAGGATGACCCTGACTACCAACAGAAGCAGATCAGTCCCTATTCTGCAGTAAGAGTGCTGGGTTCCTCCATCTCTGGCCACTTCATGGTCCCCAGTTCAGAGTTGAAGGTA
Source organism: Arapaima gigas (assembly GCA_900497675.1). Classification (NCBI taxonomy): domain Eukaryota; kingdom Metazoa; phylum Chordata; class Actinopteri; order Osteoglossiformes; family Osteoglossidae; genus Arapaima; species Arapaima gigas. Next base: position 213,370 of record UFQX01000254.1, read on the forward strand.
CTCGATTCTGGCTCTCATGAGGTGGAATGAGCTCTCTGTCTCCCCCAAAACTGTTGATTTCAATAGCTTCTGTCATGACTATTTCCATATTGGCATATCTGACACTCATTTTTGCAAGCAGCTGCATGCCAGGAAAAAATGGAGATATCAGACAAACAAAGCTGTGCTTTCACAATTATGCTAGTGTGCATTTAATCTGTTGAATGCATTATTGTGTACGTTGCATTCGAGAAAAGCGTCTGCGAAATGCGTAAATGTGCTTAAAAAGCATGTCACCTGTATAAAGCATATTACATGTCCACAGAGGAGAATTTCTGGAAGACTGACTTGTATTTAACAGGCTGCAGATAATTACTCAATTGCAGTGTAACCACAGCGTTAACATCAAATGCCACAGAACAATTCATTCAGTGAATTTCTCCAATTACAATTTCTTCACCAAAAATCTTTATTTTATTTATTTGTTTAAAAACAAAACAACTATAGCTACACCCCACATATCATACTTGCTGTATCTTATTATAAATCCCATGTCTATCATTAGTTATTCACTCCGGCCACATAAGTTTCAAAATGTTCCATTTTTCATTCTACCTCTCAGAGAATACGATAGAGCATCAGGCATAGTGTAAAATATTGAGAAGCCACCTTGTTTTTAAGAACTGGAGGCTGGTTGATAGTTGGTTACAGTTGGTTACATTCCTTTTAAAGCTTCCACACATTCTTCTCCACAGAATGGGGAATATGCAATAGAGTTTCCTCTCAAGGCCACAGCAATGGCAGGTTTGCTAGCCGTTCTAACTTCTTCCCACGACAACGTGCTAATGCAGATGTTTTCTGAGGGTTTTGTCTGTCCATCAGTCAGTGTGCCAGAATGTCAGAAGCCCAGAGGTGCAGGCAACAGAGACATGATATGCTGACTGCCCAAGCCCATCCTTAGTACCCTCCACTACCATCACAGAATACATCCTTTAAAGCACTAATGGAAAACAGTGGAGCAAGGTTCACCTTGGCAACATCACTTCTCCACAACTTGTTAAAGCACAGCTTGAACATGCCAAGATATCTGACATTCATATACTGAGCAGCCACCCATGTCAAACAGAAGATAGACAGGAGACCCAGAGAGAGAGAGAGACAGATGAACTGTTTTGTGACAGCAGAAATGCTGGGATTAGAGTGAGGCTGTACAAGGCCCTAAGAGAACAAATTAAGTGTTCCTTGCTTTAGAGGTTTAAACAAGCACAAGCTGTGGTGTACAGATACTGCAAGGCTCTCAGCCTGCTGTTGGTTTGATGCTCATTTAAATACTTTCAAAGCCCACAATCCCAATATATTCTTGGATATTAGTCTCTACTCTTCTACTTACAATAATATGTATATTAATATTTCATGTCATCAGAGACATTAAGATAAATGCACGAGTCTACTTGGGACAATAGCCCTCCCTGCCGGCCGCTAGAGGAATAGCTGTTTTTCCAAACGTAGGATGGTTGTATCTGTGCATCACAGGCATGGGGTGTCGGGTGTGTAGCAGCACCTGCTGTGCTGCAGCATAGCTTATTCAAAAGACCTGTGTGTGCAGATAAAAGGAAAAGGCAAAACAGAGGCTCAACCATTCCACAGGAAACAGGAACCAAACTGCACCTGTGTTTGGTGAAGTAAACAAATCCTGCTCCAGGCAAGGAGGATTTGTGAAATGAAGATTCCCCCGCCCCACAAACCAGCTCCTCCTTTAACTGTGCCCTGTGAGACTGGTACAAACTCAACATTCTGTGAATGGTTTCCAAACCCTGCAACGCATTGTAAACACACACTTTTACCTGACTGGCATTACTGAGAAAGAACTCCAAATCTTAAAAATGAGTGAGTCATGAGATTTGTTTTTTTTCAGTGAAATCAGAGGAAGAAAGAGGAGAAATATCTTCTGAAGATGAATGTAATGGCTGCTTCGATAAAGAGAAACGTTAAGCTACTTAACACAAGCATTTAATGGAAAATGCGAAATGATGGCTAAACAAAAAATCTGGTAAATTTGAATCATCCACTAAAGATAGATACTGTATTTATTTTAATTTTTAATTCAAGTGTTTTAAACAGAAAATGCTAAATTGCAAAAGTTTATTGAAAAGTACATAGTGCAACTGAACATGAAAGAACTCAGAAATCTGCGACATCAAGATGCCAAATACTTTTCTTTAATCTTAGGCAATGCAAGACAGAATACACTCTCACCCAACACAGGTGCACAGGTTAAACCCCTGATTATGAACTTACACTTGTGCTGAAGTGTAAAAAGGAAGCTGTTCTGCTGGTCCTTCAGGCACTGCAGTAGCAGAATGAGTTTGACCACAAGCACAAACAGCCATTGGTCAGGGAGGACAGGAGAAAACATTTCTGAACACAGGATCTGGATGGGATGGCCTTAGCAATAGGAGAAGGGTCTGTGGAGACTAATTCTCAGAAGAGCTGTCTTCACCAAAAGGGACGGATTCTAACACACAAAAATGCTTCTGTTGAATTTCCAACTATAAAATAAGTTTGATTCAACTGTGACAGCTTCAGTGTACTTGCAAACATTGAGACCAACAAAAGAAGGATGATCTCACTCACAGTGTGATCACCCTGATCTCCACCTCTTCCTGCCTTTAAGGGAGGTGGGGGGCAGGCTGCTGTCATAAACAGTAAGCCTAACATCTTAAACATATCATAGAAAATTGATTGTTTAAAATGTCTTTATTCATATTTGTTACCAAAACCTGGATGTTTCAAAGGAACCAGTACAGGGAATGGGAGTCAGAACATAATCGCAACAGGATTCTGAGCAAGATTTCCAAAGCAGACAAGCCTCATTAAAATTCATTCAGATTAGTTGTGTAATATATTAAATATAAACCACAGACACAATACAGTCAGGAAAACACTTTTAACAGGCAATCATTTGTTTAAACGGTACTTTTTAATAGCGAGGAAGAATTGAAGGGTGGTGGGCAGGGGGGAGGGGGCTATAAAGAGTGTATCGGGAGCCAAATTTTCCAGCACTTAGCATAGCAAAGCAAAGAAGTGTCCACATAGTTCTGAGTTAAATGACCTGGAGATGGTGCAGATCTGTCAGACCTCTCCATGCCAAGACGGGCGTCTCTGATGCACATGGTGCTCATTTCATACGTTGCCTTTGACATTTTTAAAGACAGATGACAGCTGGACTCACTTCTTTTGGAAACCCTGGAGAGAACAAACCCAGAAAATGAGTCTGACTGGACACAGCAACAAGAAATTCTTAATGAAATGGTATCTCTTTATTTTCATTGTCTATCTACTTTAGGATTGCCAGACTCAGCCAAGTTCTTTAAGATGGGCCAACTTGCTCACAAAGGTTGTTGCAGGGGTCCAGGTAGACTCCAGTCTTGAGGTAGGAAACAGAGAAGGTAAGGAAAAGCAACATGACATGGATAAGTGAATTTCAAAAAAGCCAGAATTAATTGGCAACACCAAATTAATTAATTACATTTTACATGAATAATTAATTTGAACACCAAAGGTTAAAAGTGAAAAGCCCATAACCTGGAATAATGAGTACAAGACGTGAAACCCAGAGCAGTGGGAGAAAGTATTTTCAAAAATGACTCATTGCATTATTATTCCTTTCCTTCTTCTACACCTGTTTACATCTGGAAAAAGCCAAAGGACGTCTTAATCAAAAACATATTTTGGGCTTTAACATGAGTCTGTAATGTTATGGGCAACCGTCTTGTAGGAGTCACTGGGCTGGATAATTCTTCTGCATGGCAGTATGATGGCCAGGACTGTGAACTCATTTTAAGCAACCAGTGGTGGAAACAGTGTTCTTTCACAGTATTTCCATATTCAACAGTACCTTTAAACATTTCTAATTGTATACACTAATGGTTTCCTGGAAAACAGAATGAACGCAAATGCCTTCCATATCCTGTTTTATTACTCAATTTAGACATCATTTAACCATTATGAAAGGTTTTCAAGAGAAGAGTGCAGAGTTAGATTTCCACCTTCTTTATCCCTGAAAGAACTGAAACGGTGCTCCTTCCCACAACAACTGCTTGAATCCACTCCTCCTCAGAACCACCACCAATTCAGGAGCAATGCAAGGTATCTACCTTCTTCAAGTGTACTACAGCAGGAGGTAGAATTTGAACCTGGAGTCTTTGAGTACATGGTGGCAGTTTCAATTACTGTGCCATGTGCTGTCCCTCTCCCTCAGAACTGCTGACTCCTTCCATGCATTCTGGAAGGGGTTCAAACTCATCTCCTTCAGACCTAAAAATTGTATAAATTTCAGTCACATTATTTGCCACAACCATCCATGTGTCTCCTACCTGATACGTCTCCTACCTACCTCACTTCACTTCTTATTGTGACATAAACTTTTACTTGTATGTCATTTTGGAAAACAGTACCTTCTAAGTTAACAAATGGAACTGTAAATATTATTCATCATAACAGTGTAATAAAGTCCAGTTCTCCAGCATCTTTATTCCGTTTCACCAGAGCTGCAGTTATAATCCCATATTTCCCTGGCAGTTCCTCCAGGCCATCGGCATGTGAGGCAACAGCAGGGTTTCAGCACCACAGGCAGCACCACAAATGGTGGGTTTCAGTACCACGGACAGCGCAAGTCTGCTGCCTGCCTGGGCTGTTTTTGTTTCAGCACCGTGGACAGCAGCACAGGCCAAACAACCAGTTCCCTCCATCTTAACACCGCTTGCTCTCCATACAAATACCATGCAGCAAAAAAATTCCATGACAAGAAAGTCAGAACAGAAACACTGTATTTGGAACTATGATGACATCAAAATAAGTTTGTTAACAGAGGATGGAAAAACCTTCAGCGTCGTTTTCTTTTTCTGAAAAATACTTTTAGTTGGAAATTATTTACCCTTTAGCTGCAAGCCAAGATTCTCTTCAGATTATAAAGAATGATAAAGCTTTTCTGCTGAAGTAAAAAAGAAAAATAATTCAATAAAGGAGGACCTCAGTCATGACTAATGCTGAGTTTGTTTCTTGGAATGCTAAATACAAGAACACTTGAGCTGACCAAAGAAAAAGTACCAGCAGAAGTCTACAAAGGGGTGATGTACCCTCTTTGTGCTCCTGCTGTTTCTTCTATTTAGCTTTTCTTATGATATGACTCTGTATGTGACATGGCAATCACCACCACGCTGACATCCATGCCACATGTCGCCCTGTGTGACCCTGTGATGGCACAGCAACCTCCCCAATCACTCTGCCTTTTTCCTCTAAACCTTGTCAAGCTGCCGTCTCGGGCTGGAGGCTGCCGACGGGGTGCATTTGTGGAAATGGGAATGATATTTGCTTGACAATGCCCTCTAGCCAGGTCTTCTGAGTCGTCATGAGAGGACTGGGAGGCCAGCAGTTAGAGCGGAATAGCAGCCTGCTTGTCACTTTGGTGTGCAGGAAGGCTACAGTAGCAACAAAATGGGTGGATTTAGAAACAGTCTAGGTCATATCTGACAAACTTAACAGGAGACACACTGATTTTCATGCCAGTCCATTCCCAGGGTTTAATGAGTCTGGTGACAAGGTGATTGTCATCACTAATACTACCTACATCCATATCCCTTCAAACTACAAAAAAATTCTATATAACTTGCATCAAAGACAAGCTTTTATATAAGCCTCATTTTCAAAAGTTGGTAAAATTGTCTAACTCTAACTCATAACTGTTGTTATGCAATTGAGGCCTCAGCTACAGCATTACATGGTCCATAAGGAAGAGTTTCACACCCCGGTGCACTATTTAGCATTAAGCTGAAAAGCACCATATGCACTTGCAGAAACCTGAACGCTGTAAATACCTTCAAAATCTTAAACTATTCTTGGTCATCCAAAATGCCTAGTCATTCTTTACCGGGGGGCATGGTGTCTGTGACAAGACAGATGTGTTGCTGTCACCCCATCATCTACTGAGGGGACGAAGTACAAAGGACTGATGCCCAGCAGGACCACTCACTCTCTCACTCAGCAGAGTAATGGCAGCTGCCAAGCTGGGGTCACTTTCTGCCAGCTTCCACCCTTCTGTTCCCTGTGACATCGAGAATCCATATTCAACCAAACTCTTTATCTCCCTCTGTGCTGGGATCATATCCAATCTCCTTCACAGCCTGGGGTTGCTGAGTTTACAAAGTAAACAGAGATTTAATTTATCCAACATGTGGTCTCTATTCTGTGGTCATGTAGTATATTGCATCTCACTCTCACAGATGAAAGTAAATGATGCCCTAAAATGTACCACTGGCATTATTCTTTACAGCCTAATGTATTGCAAATCTATTGCCTTTTTTCTAGTATTCATAACTTGATGTGTGAACTGCCCTTGAAAAGAAGTGACTATAAAAGTTATGCCATTTTATACTCTAAATCTCTTTTATATTCACTTTTGAGAATCTGTTATATATTCACATTTATATTCTGAACCTGTTTCATAATCACTTTTGAGAACTGAAAAAAAATGGGAAGGCAGAAAGCTAATACTACCGATGTATTGAAATGTCAAATCTGTAGAAAGCCACTGTAACATTTATGAGATGCTAAAGGACTGGTATGACTGGACTGGAGACCAGCACGTTGCTGGTTCAAGCCCTAGAAGGCACACTCTTGTACTTGAAGGAAAAAACTCTTAGTCTTAATCACTTTATTGAACATCAAGCTGCACAGAAAAGATCAAACTATGGTTAAATGAGGTTACCCTGGAGATGTTCCAAGAGTTATGGATAGCATCAATCATACATATAACAACAGGTTGTCTCCTGAGTTGTTAGTTGTATTTTCCTCTACGGATCCCACCCAAGCAAGCACTTGCCACTTCTGTGCCCTCAGTGATGACACTAACCAGTCAGCTCATCCGCTCCATCAACGAGGGCCATTCTGCACTTGGAACAACCTCAGAAATGTAATGACCACCTAGACTTGGTAGATCTCCCAGCAACACACTTGATCATCATTTAAGGGCACCATCTGTTCTTGGGCTGCAATGAAGCCTTCTGGTACCCACCCTGCCCATTTCTCCTTGGTCATTGCAGTGCAATGTTTAAGTCACTAACCCTTATATACTAAGGGAAAAATAAATACATGTTCTGTTAGGGTCACATAGAAGGACCGTGCTTTGTGCCATTAATAAATCACACAGAAGTCAACTGTTACATACAGGATTAACAGCCTTGGCTTTTTAGAAAGAACCGCAGCTTAAAAGTGCATTGCATTTAGATTATGCACCAGGCAACCACTTTCCTCCAAAGCAATGTACCACTCAGGTTAAACAACACTGCAAGTATCTAAAATTACTTTGCATGTAGCTGCTACATTATCAAAAATTACTTCAATTTCTTTGACTTCAAAAATTATTTCACCAAGTTCACCAATATATGCAGTTGGACAAATAGTTTACTTTTTAAAAAATTAGGTCAATGGCAGAACAGAGCTCATCGTTGGACTTGAACTAGCAACCATTACTGAAAAAAATAATTTTCCAACTTATTTGACCATAAATTTGGCATATTTTGCCATTCAAGCAATGGTATTTTAATCTAAAATATAAATGTATGATTAGCTCGACTATATATGGGCTTGTCTGCTTTAACCAGGCCATAATGAATGGATGCTTCCATTTGGCAGAGTGCTATGTGAATGTGGAAGCAGGTCACTGTCAAATTTTCTGTGTCGCTTCCAGTTTCTTTCAGTGGAAGTGCTCCACCACTCTGTAAGGTACATGTCACATGATGACATGACACACACACACCTTTTGCAGGCTGTTGTGGGGGGTTTTCCAATCCTAAACCCTGCAGCCCAGAGCTGCATCTCGGACGATTAAGAAGAATCAGTTAGAGAAAAGCGGGAAGAACCAGCCGGATGGAAATGAATCAATAAATAATAGATGTGTTTCCTCTCCAGTGAACAGTTATCAGCCATGGAGTGGGAGGCGCCAAATTTTCTTTTCTTCAAAGACAAGACAGTCAGGAGAATGAGTAATGGGTTTTACTGCCGGGGTTTAGTTCATTATGCTCACTATGAAAAGAATGTATCAGTGCATTTTGAAAGCAGGGCAAAATGAATGGCAGAGGTGGATTCCCATGAGCCATCTAATTTGCACATGCATCTTTGCAGCAGATTGATTAAGATTAATTTGATTAAGATTATTCTAAAGCATTTTAACACAAGTTTGTACAGGGAATTATATGGATGCTGTGCTGAAAGGTAATACCTTTTGCAGGCGACTGTATCAGTCAATGTAGTTTCCAGCAAAGAGCCTTTAATTGCAGGGGACCCTGCGGGCATCCAGTTAGCCCACTGAGACGCAACAAAGGCTTTCAGACAAAGGAGGAGGTACTGCTGGGTGGAGAACACACAGAAACACACACCCTACATCCTTCCTCTGAAAACTTAAAAAAAATAAAAAAAATAAAAAAATCACACTCACATTAACACACACATTGGTGGCAAAAGGAGCACAAATTATTTCAAGTGTAGAGGGACCACGATAGTATTCCAACTAATCTTACTAGAACTAAAACAATGTTTTTTTGGGGGGGGGGGGCTGTTAGAGGGAGCAGGGAGTGTGCGTGTGCTTCGGGTGGAGGGTGGCTCTGCTCCATCTTGCACCAACACCAATTTTGCTTATAGCTGCATAACACACTTTGCTTTGACTGGTTTAGATATCCTGTTCAATAACTTCTTCTTCTGCCCTTGTTTCCGCCATGTAGTTGTGCAGCAGATAACTTGTTTAAGGTAAATGTGAATTTTACTTTGAATCTTGTAAGCATTTGCTGGGCTTACAGATGGCAAAATAACTGACAGTCTCAGACTGCAGTCTCAACCTGTATCAGAGCTTATCTGAAATTATTAAATGAGCAGCGCAACATTATTCACTAATGCTTGCGCTTGACACACACCTATCCAGCTATTTTGAAACTGTGGCACTTGTGACAATCCTTCGTGATTGCAGGAATATTTATAAATTATACCAAGTATACTATAAATAACCTCTGGTTCTTGTCTACTGGCAAAGTACAGGATTGCCGAGAGGTGGTCATCATTCAGTTCACAAAGATGACACAACACACTGACATGCCATCAGCAGGGGCCACACTTTCAGGTGAAAGAGTGAGAAAGAAAACGTTTAAACGCCTGAAGCAAACAAGCAAAACAAACCACTTTGTATGATGATAAAGTCTCACATCCTGGCTCATATCTGGCAACACACTGGTTCTAAATATATCTATATAGATGTTACAGATGCCTTTCTGTTGAGATACACAGCTCAAATTGTATGCTTTGCATTAGCAAAAAAAAAAAAAAAAACACCATGTTCTCGGCAAGAAAAATTATTCAAAAAAATATAGCACAGCAGAGAACCACCACACCACCTGCTGCCCCAATATTCTTAGTTGAGCTCACACTCACAACAGATATAAAAGCCTTAAAAGGCAAAACTCATGTGGGCAACTCCAAAAACAGAGCAGGGCTGAGCAAATGAATGTCATCTTCGCTGAAACAAGCAGTAATTTTTAAGGAGATTTTGTCCAGCTTGAATAACCTGTGATTTGGGTGCATGTCTCACAAGTGATCGATGAGTGTATCTAGAGAGACGCACAAAGGCTTCACTTAAGTGGGTTTTCTTTATAGCCATCAGGGAAGTGCTGTTCTCAGTAACAGCAGGTTTAAGAGGGGTAGAGGGAGAAATAAGGCTGTCCAGGAAAAAAGAAGACCGATGTTCCCAGACGGCACTCCAGAGGGGCATGCAAGCCTGTTAACAGCTCTGAGGGATGTGGCCTCACAAGAGGTACGTGTGGCGAGAGGGAAATGAATCGGTGGGAGTGTCTGAGAAACCTTAACTGTAACCCTAACGTCCTGGACATAGGAGATTAATCACGCAGCCAACCGCAATTACGTGGAATGCTGGACTTTCTGGGCAGCGCGATCGGGAAATGTTCCACCCCAGAGAGCAGTCGCACGAGTAGCACAGCAAGAGGAATTGGCCTTTGAAGCAGTCCAATTTCAGAGTGACCCCATGTGTTTGAGGAGCCACAGAACACCAGACAGCGACTTCAGTCAGAGTCAAAGGATACATAGTAAAAAAGACTGTGATAGAACTCCTCTGTCCTTGTTTAATTTCTCTTGTGTCCCACCAAGATTAGGACTAAATTAATTAAGGGTTCCACTCAATCACAGTTTAAACTTCCGTCAGAATCCGAGTGATACAACTAGCACAGCAGGGCACTGCCTCTTGCAGTAAATGCTAAGCAGCACACTGCTCTGCATGAACATAAAACTCACCCAAGGTCCAAAAGTACCTATGAGCAACTTGGTACAAAAAAAAAGTACAAAAAAAAGGGTAAAAGGTCACCTTGAGCCATATTAGCGCCAACACCAGTAAGGACATCAGGGCCTGAAGCCAGGAGCAACAACATGTTTCCTGGACTACCATTCTGTAGGGCTTAGTGGTGCTCTACCCCCTGATTTATCAGCTGGGACACAAGGTTGGTGGTTTCATCCCCAACTACACACATCATTTATGACCACAGTTTTCAAAACTTGAAATGCAAAAGTCTTACCTGATTGATATGCACATTTTCTTTTCCTTTCATTATCTCAAAGAGACAAACTGAATATGTTCCTTCAGCTGGGGCTGAACGTCTAGGTTATGAACTGAAACTCTGTCATCTGACAAATCATCTCAAATTAAATAGTTTTAATTTCACAATGGAGCATAAGTTATTACTTGCTTATGCAACGAGATCTGATGATACTGGCCAAAAGCACTGTGAAATATTCTTAATCTTTCTGCCTGACAGAATACATGGTTTTTGCATATTAATTATGCAGTCTGATAGATTTTCTGGCAACTGAAGATCAAACTGCTCATTGAGAGTGACTTGAGAAGTGAGCAACATCCACAAGTTAATAGTGCCATTGTCAGACCTGGTGGCAGAAGGTACAACCCAGTGCGGTGAAGGAAATTCATTTCTTTAACAACACAGCTGAAGATGAGCACAGGCAGTGAAATTAAATAAGATCAGATGTGGGCTCACTTCAGCTCTGCAGATAAAAATGGGACGGAAATGCACTTTTGGCAGAAATGTCACTTATTGTCCTACTAAACATACGCCAAATCACAGTGACCAAGGTTCAGTTTTGCATCCAGAGCAGTCAGGCCCTGAATAAAAAAGCTTCTGCAAATTTCAATCATCGTTTTCTCCAAGGAATATTGCAGAGTTTCATAAGTGAAACGGAAAATACAATTAATGCATCAAAGAAAGATTAAACAAAAAGTTTCCTCTTAATAAGCATACCATTCCCTAGAGAACAAAGGTGATGTATGAGCTTTGTAACATAGCCGCTCAGTGTGGAATGGAGCTTTCATCTGGTTCTGAAAACAGAGCACATCAATGGGTCTGTGAAAACTAGCGCTCTGTTTCTCTAAATTGTCTCCTGCTTAGATTAGATAAAGTGTTACCCATTTAAACATAAGAGCAACACAGTAATGGATATGCTCACCTAAGAAAACAATGCCTTGTGGACAACCATTTGGAACACAGGCATTATCATCATATAATCTGGCTTCATTTCACACATTCGGTGTTAAACCCTTTTTTTTTTTTTTTTTTTTTTTTTATTTTTGCCAAAACTGTATGCAATTCAGAACTGCTACAGAGGCGAAATGTTAAACACTGTCTACCAAGAAGACCTGACTACAAAAACATGAATATTCATGACTTATGGTGAATACTGTGCTTTCATGGTATTTCTGAAACTAGCTTTGAGTAATAAAGTTAATTAGATCCCTAAGGTGACTTGTCCTGATGGGTGGGTAATGGGTAATTAGCCAGTAAAAGAGGGCAGATCTGCACAGCTGGGCAGATGGTCCTGATGTCAGGATCCAGGGGGAAGGAAAATGGAGTCTGGTTCTGTGGTCTCAGATACAAGTCCATATGGAAACATATGACAAAAACCTGCACACAGGATTTCCCAATCCCAAAGTCAGGAGACCCATCATGCCTCCAGCTGAGCTCTCCAATAATTAAACTTAAATAAGTTTTTCCACTCAATTCCACAGCAATGTGACAAATGGAGATGGCTCTGATATCCAAGTGAAAGCTTTTGTTGGAGCTCTGTATACAATGATAAAGGCTTAAAAACACCTTTAAACATATAAATACCACTTAAAAACATGTAATTTAATACAAGCAATGTTGTACCAATCAATATTAATTTAATAAACATGAATTATCACAATTAACTAATTTATCTGAAATACTGGGTTTGAAAGTGCAAGTGGGCCAAATTAAACCCAGAACACACAGCAAATTTTATTTTGTTATAGAACAACTTTATCATCATTTTCAGCCTGCTACTTTCATATTTCAAAGAAACAAATAAGCTACGCTAATGAACGTGGGCATAATCATTGCAAAGGTGGTTTGGATGGAGAACCACCATTCACAGTCACATTCCCTGGGTCTGGGACTTCAAAAGTGCGCCAGCTTCGAGATAGTGTGCTAAGCTTTCTCATAGTTTAATAGTAGTACAAGTGAAAGGCAACGTCTCTTGTCCTTTTCGGGTAACCATACCGTGGGTAACAATCGCAAGCTTAACAAATTATTCATCACTGTGGTGATCCACAACCCTCCCCTATGAACACAAGTTTGTTAGCCAGAGTCCATGACGCAAAGGACACTGTCACACAGACCCAAAATTTTCTTTGCAGGGTTATAATGCGCCACTGAGCAGAGAAGATTAAGAACATCTGTCTCACATGGAAACAACATAAGGGAACAGGCAGTGCAATGGCCTTTTCATCTACAGACAAAAAGTGTTTCCTTCCATCAAATACCTAAACACGTATAAGTCAACCTCTTAATTCACACAGCAACATGTCCAGTTTACACCATCATGCCATCAGGGAAAACGATGCCGATGAGAAACCTCACATCTGCACTACCCTCAAGGCAGGCACAGTGTAATGACACTTTCACTGGCTGTGTCTATCTTTTTCTGCTCCTCATCTATGGTGCAAGTCAGTCTCCAGTTATGAAGTGTAAGCACAGTATCCATTAGAGGGAACATCATAACCCTCTTTGCTGACTCCTGCAATATTCCTAAGGCCAAATTGTACATCATTTTCATATTTTCATCATAACATGACTTTCCACTGTTACCAATCATTCACGGTATCACCTAACACAACCATACATCAGAGGTAAATCTTCACATTAACAACTCACAAATACTCTTTAAAAATGTAACATTCATCAAACAGCTGCTCACACTGAAGATGCATGGCCAAAAAAAAAACAAAAAAAAAAAAACATGAACACATAAGAAACTACATATAGCACCTTCTATCTTTGTAGCTCATTTAGTCAAGATAAAGAGAAAATAAAGGCTAATATGCAGTGGAAAATAAAGGACAGAACATCAAACCCAACTAGCAAACACAAATGGAACTGAAAAGAAGAGATTAATCTCACTATAACTTATAATTTCACTATATACAGTACTTGTTTTCTGTTCCATTATCCTAATGTCCTGCTCTGCGCTCTGAATCACTGTGTGAGAATAATAACTAATAATAATACAATAATAATATGTTATTCTAAAAGAAGCAGCACTAGTAAATATCGTTACCACCATAGATATAACTGTTGTTCTCAATATTTAACGTCTCCATGGCTGTTAAATAATCTTTCAAACACTGAAGGCTAATATAATATTATGCAACAGTAGACGTTCTCATGGTTGAACTTTTTCTTTAATACCCGAGGGTGCAGGTAGCATCGTGTTTAGACGCATCACCTCCCAAATGAATGGGTAAATAGTAGTAAGTAACTTAGAACACAAATCTTAGATGATAAATTATCACAGTGCAAGGTCCAGTGAAGGCTCCAAGAGTCATTAAGGCCAAAGGAGAACAACATCCCATTAATTTATAATGATAAAGATATGTCTTTTTCATCACTAAATGTGTGTTTTGACTTTCATTATAAAACACTTCCTCATGTACCGTGAAACCAACACAAATGAAAAGGATGAGAGGAAAAAAGCCAATCTGTAGATGAAAGGACCCAGTCAATAGTAAAGCATGCTCCACAGAAGGCAGGGAACAACAGATGTTCCAGGACATGAACTGGAGACTACAGAGACAGAAAGGGAAATAAATAAGGGGAGGAGGACGAGTAAAAAGCAGAGTCTACAAGATAAAAGGGTTAAGGCAATAGTGAAAAGGTTCAGCGAAAGTTTACAAAGAAAGCTTGTGACTTGTAGATAAACTACACCATCATTCTGAAAAATTATTTGCCACCCTCGCCTGCAAATTAATTTTATCGTCTTGACATTTTGCTCCTGTTGCCCTAAGTGTGTGAGGAAGGGCCAAAGTGACACCCTCATCCTCCATATACTTTTTATCCAGACTGCAATTAATTTGTTACTATTCAGTGTCATCTTACAATTTGTCCCTGAAGGCCCAGAGCCTCAAGTATGTCTTCCTTCCTTTAGCCCTGGAGGTTTATCTGACTTCATAGTTTTTTCCAACATTTAGACCTGATATTGTTACAGAAGCTCCAATATCTGCAGTATGACATATGGCCGATACCACAATGGCAAGGTCTACTAGCATCGTGGGTATCAGAAATTTAAATTACAGTACATTTCTCTATTTAGCATAAACCTTTCTCCAAAGCAATATATAACTCAGAGCATACTTTCACCAACACAGATATAGACACATAATTCACCAAGCGTAGTCACTTAGTATAAAATCTTTCCCCTAGGCACACATTGCACTACTAGCTGCATATGGAACTGAAGACGAGCACTTGCCATGTTTGGGACATTCAAGTTACCACCTCTGTGTAACAAACCAAAGCTTTGGTCCCCACTGAGTTAGTAAGTAGAGAACCAACTGTATTTTTTATTCATTAGGCTCATGCTTTCCTCCAAAAGCTATTAAAATATTAGATTTGTATACTGTTACAATTATTTACTCCTTTGTAAAGCTGGAGACTTTTTCACTGGAGCATTTCCAGGTGAAGACCTTGGTCAAGGGTTCTACAGCAAGAGCAGGAATCCACTTCATGATGGGTGCCATGGTGAGGAAAGTTCATTGTCTCTGCACCTTTGCATGTTAGTCTCATGGTGAGAAAAGTTTATTTGCTATAAAACCACACAATTCAGATGTTACAATGAAAAAGGTTCATTACCTCAACAATTCACTATCTTTGTAATAAATTTGCCTTCTTCTTGCACAACCTCCCCAGACTGATTGCACCCACCAAATCAGTCACTGCAGTTTATGCATACTTACCTTCAACTGTGAGCATGATAAAAGACCATGGAGAGGAAAAACATTTTTTATGCATTTATAATGGTTTCCATTCAAATCAAAGGAAGTACGCAGCTGTTGCTTTTTACTGGCATATTATGGTCAGCATGAATAACTTCATGACTACATAAAAGACCCACATTCAAATATTTGTTAGCTCATGAAGGCCACCAGGAAACAGGATTCTGTACGGTAAGCAGTTGGAGTATGGCAATACTAGAGGTAATGAGGTGATAATACAGATTCTAAACATGCAAATCTGTACTGCTCTGCAAAAATCTGGCCATTTAAATTTAGGTCAGCAGTAGGCAGCATAATGATGGCCGCCTGGTACGCTGAGGATCCAATTTTGAATCCCACTTTTCTTGCTGTAGCACCCTTGAATATGGTACTTACCCCAGGTTGCCTGAGTATTTACCCAAATAAATGAGCAACTCACAATTAGTAGCTTTACACTGTAAGCAACTTTCTTACCAAAAATGTCATTTAAATAGAAAAACATTCATATTAAATGGGTCAATGGCATGGAACTACTTTTTAATCGTGTGAATGTTATTTTGTCTGGAGATATACAGTACTTTGCAAAAGTCTTAGGCACCTGTGGGAAAAATGTTATAAAGCAAGGATGGTTCCAAAAATAATGCCATGAATACTTATTAATCAATAAACCTTCTAAAAAGTGCAGTAGACAAAAAAAAAAAACCTCAATCAAATCAATATTTAGTGTGGCCACCCTTTGCCTTTAAAACAGCATCAATTCTCTTATGCAAACTTGCATGCAGTTTAAGGTAGAGGTTGGCAGGTTCTTCCAAACATTTTGAGGAACTGGCCACCGTTCTTCTGCAGACTTTTACTGTCTCTGCATGTCCTCCCAGACTGACTTGATTATGTTGAGATCAGGGCTCTGTGGGGATTCCTTCTTTTTGCTGAAGATAATTTTGTATGACTGAGACTGGGTGTTTGAGGTTATTCTCAGGCTGCAGAATTAATTTGGGATCAATCAAAAACCTCCCTGATGGTAGATAAGAATCTACCTGTACTTCTCAACAGACACTGAAGTTGCACAGCACGGTATCTTTCGAAGCCAGTTGTTAAGGTACAGCTCCCTCAGTTTAGTCAAGTGCTGTGAAGTGCCACAGTTAAATTCATATGTTCACAAATTAGCATTATATTCTTGTCTGCTCAAACGGCGCTTGCCATTGACAGGCTTTTCAACACTGCCAGCCCTTTGGTTCAGTCACAAAATGACATGGTCATATGTGGACATGCAAACAAACCTGCAAACACAGTAGAAACAAAGGGCTTACTCACAAAAAGAGCCACAAAAGCACTCAGACACCGACACAGAACAGACAAACAGAAAACAGACGTGAACAACACACGCTAACCCACAAAAACAAAAATGGTTCCACAAATTTACTGTATACAAAAACACTGAAATATGCACAAAAATTTGATAAAATAAATAACTGGATAATGTGCTGCACAATACTGTATAAAGGACCATCTACATCAAGCAGATAGATAGGATATAGAGTAGTAATAAAATCTAGTGCTTTTATTGACACTTCCATATGTTGAAATTTTGAACTTGATAAAGCCTTCATTTTCAAGCACCCAGAGAATTCTGTCCAACAGTGATTTGGAATCATTTCTCAAGGATGGCAAGAGGCTCTGAGCTTGTTCCTATGCAGCAGTAGACCAATACGGCAGAGGTTGGAGGACAAACCTGAGTGCTGCATTCATGTTCATGCCCTAAAGCACATTGTGTAACAAAATAACAGCTCTGTATTCATCCTACAAATGCAGTCAAAACAGCAAACAAAACATGTTTTGCTTTATATGCATGCACAGACATACACATACACACATGGTTGGCATGTTTCTTTCCATGATTAAAAAGTTGATAACCCCCACCCACATTTCAAGGCATGCTGGGGAAATGTATTGCTTTAACTGCATACACAAATTCAATCAGTGCACAGCCAAACCAATGGGTAAGTCCCCTCAGCAAAACAACAGTTTAAAGTTGCCAAGATTATTTTAATAATTAAACCGCATACACTTCCCACCAGAATTATGACATGTAAACCAACACCTATGCCTGACACAAACCTGCCCTTGTGAGCCCCATAGCCTGACCCACAGGTGCCAAACCAACATAAGCACACTCACCATGTGGGGCTTTTAAAATGCACAACTGACAGTTACAGAGTACCTGTTAGCTCAAGCTGACTTCCAAGTCTACCATTAAAAGGAAAAAAAGGCCTTGGGGACAAATGTAGAATTTAATGTACAGTGCCCTTTCAGTCAGTTCTAAAAGTGTCCCTATATTCTCAAGGTGTAAAAGCTTTCTGAGGCAGTTAATTTCTGAGAGTCAATTTTAACTCAGAATTGAAATGTGATTGGATTCCTCAGCGACAGCAATGTTACAGATCCAGAACCAATCTTCAACGGAGAAAGAAAAGCTTCCTTTTAAAATGATGTAGCACTCAGGGTTCTGCTGATATCGAGAGCATAGCAGGAGTGGGGGAGGGAGGTACACATGCTGGAGGGCTCTTCCAGCCCTAAGCAATAACTGCCATCTCAGAACATCCTGTCTCCACTTCACTCCATTAAAGCTAACAGGAAGGGATGCTGGCACTTAGCTAAAACGCATAATGTGAGACGATTAAATTTTTCCAGTTGGTTGATGGGTCTGGAACATACTTGCCCTCACTAAAATGCACCTGGATCTTAAAAATAAACCTCCCTGACCAGGTAGCGGTAAACATGCAATTATTGTGTCTCTCTAAAGAAATCAGTGAAACAGGGTATGGCCAAACCTTTTATCCATGGTCAATAAAAGACACAAATTGCCTGAAAATCAACACAAATGAAGCAGAACAACTCATTTTGGGATGCAGGTTTTGGAGGTGGGGACATTACTATCTGCTTTCCTTCTGTTGCACATCAGTGGTAGCTCTCTTAAGTATTGCAATTTTAAAAAGTTTTTTTTCCCTTCAGTGTGGAAATCATTTATAGCGAGAAGCAATTTAGTAACGAAATCTGAGTTAAGTAGTTTGTTCAAGGAAAACACCTAAGATCCTTTTTGGATTCAAACCAGCAATCTCTTTATTAGCGATGTTGCAAAACCCCAAATCACTAAACAATCAGGTGCCCTACTGTTAGGGGTAGCTGTATCCCAAAAGGGGTATCAGGAATGCAACTCACAACGCAGACCCACTATTGGTTTTGGTTTCTGGGAATCAAAATTTGACAAGGTATCATTACGTGCAAATAGAAAACATATCTCAAGGCCAGCAACATGGCGTGTTCATTTCACCTGCAATGAACTTATCCCAGCATTCTTTTAGAAGACCCTTTCCTCTTACTATCCAAGTATGTCTCCTGATAAGCGTGTAAGAGAAAGTGCCAGAGAACCAATGCTGTATTTGATACAGCACAGCTGAAGAGCAGAATTACAGTGTCCTTTATAGGGACCCTTGCAGAGAACTCTTATGAGACTCTAGCTATGAGCAATTTTCTTTTAGACTCACGAACATCAAATGGCATGTCACAGAAGCACTAAAATGATTGTATTTTGGAGCAGGTGGTCAAAAAAGGTATCCTAGCCAGATTCCATCTGAACACTCAAAATGTAACCTTATATACATAATCAGTTTATATAATCATTTATTTAAACTCAAAGTGGCCATACAAACAAACAGTACCTCACGATCGATCGTTGGCACTTGTTCATGGAAACCAAACTCCTTTTTTACTGGGCACACACTATAAGTACATGAAATGTCCAGGGGTATAAATATAAGCACAAACAAGTAATAAGTAAGTAAATCCAACTCAAGTTAATCAGAGCTTTTAAAAGGTAACAATGAGTAAGCAACATGTTTTCACTCTTACAAAAGCAAACTTGTAATATATAAGCATTTTTGTTCTAAACCAATACAACGTGCAGGAAAAAGCTCATCACAAACCATTAATGCAATCTCTCAAATATTAGGGAAGCATGACAGCAAGTCATAATAAAGAAGAAATGGTAGCTTGTTTGACATTAGCTATACCACAGGACCACACTTATACCCCACAGAGGAGCAGACATCTTTTGTTTGCTTCACTGGTATGTTGTGGTGCAACTGTTTTACATTAGCCATACTGAATTTTATTTCCTAAACTGAAAAGACTGGGAAAAGAGAGAAGACAGAAAAACAGATAGGCTTCCATTACCCTTCCTTTTCAGTGTGGACTGACCGGGACAAAATAAAAGGAGGGGGCTGTTCGCTCTGTCACAGTCACTGTCACACTGGGCATCTCAACTCCCACTGAGCTGACCCTTCCAAACACAGCACTGGCAGAAAGACTGATCTCTCTGTGCTCGTGGGGACAATCTGCTACTGCTTCTTTGGTCAGGTCAAACCCCATCCCTTTGATCTTTCTGCTGTTAAGTGACATTTTTCATGCGTTACCATCATAAAAAGCACACGTCTCCAATCTAACAAACGCTAAGAAATGCTAAGAATAATCAATATGAATATCATCATCATCATCATTAAGTTGCTTAAACATTGTTTTTGCTGATAACAGCATATCTGCCCCAACTTATCAAATACGACTGGCACAAAGTAATTAATTTAATAAGCCTTGAAAATTGGGGAAAAAAGCCAACTCAAAATCTGCCCAAAAAGCCTCAGTCATGAAAGTCTATCAAAAACAGATTAGCTTTGTGAAAAAGGATAGGGACATAGCTTGGGACACAAAATCCAATATTTCTGCTACATTAATATGTTATACACAAAAAAGCTTGATGCACTAAGGTTTTGCCCTCCCTGGGGTAGCAAGCAAAAAACACACATAGGAGAGTCTCTGCTACACTAGTGAGTAAAACACTAAGCGAATTAGTAGGCAATTTCCCAGACACACAGTGAGCCATTCCATAATTACATAAACCACAGTGGTGCAGAGGCCAAAACGCTGAGACATCAGCCTGTCCTTTGGGCAGCAGCAGAGGGCAAAATTCCCAAGGTGGCAGCAATGTACCGAAAACGGTGAAGATTTATTTAGGTAACACCGTGCTAAAGAGCAGAGGCTATTTCTTACATTAAGATATTAATGTAAAATGTGAGACAATGAAAGCCTCTGAATTTTCCACATGGAAAGGTTGGGTACATCGTTCCAGCTTCACCATTAGGTACTTACTATGCGTGTCCGTGACTCACTGTGCCTTTGATCCCAGAAATGTGGCATTTATATTCAGTACCAGCACGTTCCTCCAGTGATTCTTATGGCCTTTATGGTTTTTACACTTCCACCCAGAATTAGGATTTTCCTGAAGAGATACAGCAATTTAGGTACATTCATTTGGGATCCAACTGTGGACTGTACCCAACAGCAACCCAAGAGCTTCAGTCCAAATCAACACCCAGCACGAAACCAACCTAGTCCTCTCAGTCCATCTATACATTTCTAATGATGTGAAATCACATATGAAAAGATTTAATTTGATCAACAGACTTCCTAAATAATCTCTAACTTTGATTCAAGTACCTGTTTTAACAAATTTAATGAGACAAGTATGTAAAATTGGGATTTGTTGCAATTAGTGTGCTGCCTTTGTCACACTTTCACCTGTCTTCCTCTTAGGTGCCTGACAGGTGTGCCCGAGACCTTTCCATCCCAAGTGAGGAGCAATCCTGAGAAGTGTCCAAGGCCATCTCATTCAAATATCTCTTTCACTGGTCATTGGGAAGTCTGCGCATCCAGACATATGAAACACACACCATGCTGCACCACAGTGGATAGCTGAACACAGTAGAATAAATGGCTTTCGCTGAGTCTGTCACACTGTAACTGTGTGACACCTCTAGTTGGCCAGAGACTGTGACCATTACCTCAGGGGTGTTGTCTGAAACAATCCCAATACCCTTATGGGTCAGAAACATGGCCAGTATACAGAGAGATCTCCACTTTCTAAAGAAATCCCAGCAAGCAGACCCAGGTTCCTTGAGGCAGTGCTTGTCACAGATGGAGTGTGCTCTGTCCAAACAGAAGTTTGATCATCCACAGGCTATTCAGGAAACAAAACACAGCAAAGATATCTTTAAACTGGAAATGCTTATGCTTTAACAACTCCATTCAGAGGAACATGTCAGGGATCAAGAGTCCCCAAGGGTTTATTCCACAAAACTAACTGCCTCCCTTTGTCCTTTAGGTCCACAGTAGTTTCTAGACATGAACTTGTCTTGATTTGTTGCTAAATGTTGCTGCAAACAAAAATGAAGCAAATTTCAAGAAATCCTTCATTGCAGATGAAGAATAAACAATTTCTTTATTACATAACACTCACAATTAACACTGGGAGCTGGAACTGGGATGTATGGTTACCTTTGAAAGTGGGTGGTGCAGTCTGGACCACAGAGCCACACTGGGCTCAGTGTGAACCCCAAGAATAAGGCAGAACCAATTACAAATACACACCCTAGTGATTTAATTTTGATCAATGTGTTCCAATTCATAATTCATTAAAAGCGCTATATGGCATTTTCTTTGTGAACTACAAGAATATGGGACAAGAACCAAAGAACCAATCAGTCTCCAGTAAACAAGCTTGCGAAGAGCTTATTTAGAGTTAACCACTACTTCTTCATGTCTGCCAAGGCTAACTGCAGTATTCATAGAAATGTGTTCAATGCCAACAAACAGAACATGTGCTGAACTGCTGTAGAAGACAATGATAGAAAGCAGCGTGCTTAGGATTCTGTTTCTGCTCCCTGTCTGACAAAGTACAGCCAGTCATGATGGAGAAATATCTCCACCAGACTCTCTTTGAATTTGTAAGGAAATGTTATTTTCTTAGAGGCTGTTAGCTTTGATTGACTGTGGCTAGTTGTTGTAACAGATGCTACAAATTACTGGCTGGAAATAATAAATACATCTGTTTAGATGCAGACTGCGAGCTGCCTGGTATTCTTTGCATATAGAATGAGTTGTTAAACAGATTTGATGCAGGGCTGTAGGCGAGAACAGGGGGTGCAGAGGAGGAAGGGAAGGGTACAGAGGAATAGCATTTAACATTTAGCAGCACATTAGGCTTGGTCACAGAGAAATGAGAAAGGGTAGTAGCTTTTTGTTCTCAAAAGTCATACTTTTCCATTTTCAAATGGCAGTTATTCTTCTAGAATTCTTCTAATTCCTATATAACTACTATTGGATGACAGTGTGGTAACATAAAATGATTTTTTTAAAGATCTGACTAGAAATACTGCAGGTAGGCATGACAATAATAATTATAGATGTTCTATTAAAATCCACATTTCACTTCAAATTTTAGTCTGTCTAAAACAGTCTGAAAATGTATCTTTCATAATGTTGTCATTGTACTGGGTTAGCAATGAGACCGAGTTCAGCCAGAGATGAAGCAAATGATTAAAAAAAAAAAACTAAATTACATGATTAAACCAATTAAAAATAATTTGAAATTCATCTGAATTGCTTCTCTGACACACACCGTTCTGTCTGTGGAATTTTATTTAGGTGGAATACAAATAAATGAATGTTTTTCAATGATGCAAAAAAAGTTTATGTAAAATGTCTTTCTGGAATTCACTAAACATATGAACTCATATCTCACCTCACTTTTAAGTTCATGTCCATTATTCAGTATCTGTGTTTTAATTTAAAACTTACTGCAGAAAACAATTTGGAGACAAAACTGAAGAAAATACTAAAAATTATTTGAAAAACAGCCAATGTAAGAACTTTTCTACTTTTCAAGAAACAGCAGCATAAACTGTAAAAAATAAAAAGTTATTTTTTCCTGATTAAAAAAAGAACTATTTTGCAACATATTTGTTGTCACTTTGCCGCATGTAGCATCTGGCAAGTTTGTTCTCTATGTTAATGCATGTCAGGTATGCTCAACTTAAGCTTACTTTTAAAAAGATACACACATGCTAAAATCCCAGAATCTTTCACAACGTTAAAATCACACAATACTGTGAATGATTCTTAGACTTCTGCATGTGTGTAGAATTCATAATATTAGAAGCACATTCAAGTTTTTAAATATGAATACATCTTTATACATAGAACAAAGATATACCATACATGACTTATATCTTGTACGACTGTGTAAAAAAAAAAAAAATCTCAACCTATTGTCTGTTTTTTGGGCTTAAATGCTTAAAAATGGCACCACTGATGAATAAGAATGATTTCAAATTTAATACAATGCAAATTTTAGTATTTAGAAAGATTGTTCAGGGGTATAAATTAAACAGCATAAACTCATAAAACCACATGCATTGCATTGGTTTGATATGACAGCATATCAACTAAATTTACTGAATTTTTAGACAGCAATAGAGATGAGCAGCACAATGGCTCAATATGTAAGCACTGCTGCTCCACAGTCCTTTTGGTCTGAACTGAGTTAAGGTGGTAATCTGGTCCTGTCTTTGTTCTTTGTTCATGTTCCGTTTGTGCAGGTTTTCTCACGTGTACCAAAGTCAGACTGTTCTGGCCACTTAATGACTCTCAATTGCTCTTAACATTTGCTTGTCTATTTATGCTACTTGAGTCCCATGCAGGCCATTCCATGGCTTACACCCTGTGCTTTCTGGGACAGGTCCCTGTTATACAGACTGAAGCTGCAGTTACCACACACAGATGGATGGATGAATTACTGTTGACAGCTTCAAGGTGTTAATTAGTTACATAACTGAAATGGCATTTTGGATTTTCAACATTTTTTTGTGCTTGATGGCTATAATTGATGCTTGCAGCAATATTTTCTCTTCCTTTTATATGAGTTTAATTCTGATGTCTTTTAAAGACCTCTTGCTGTGCCAAGGGAGGACAACATTGTTACCACTGATAGAAAAATGAGTAACACAGAAACAACTCATGATTAATATAAAAAAAAAAAAAAAAACACTGATTTGACTTGGATCTATTTTTGCTGAATTACATATTGAAATAGGCTGTTAAAAATTATTAAATATGTAAACATTTTTCTAACTTATTTTTAAGCAAACATCCTTGATGAATTCATTTTTAACATGTTTTCTGAAACAGCAAAAAACATAATCAATATTTCATCATGCCTGTAAAGGAAAGAGCTGCTCTACATGCACTAATGTCCTGACAGCTGACTTGGTTTCCCAATTCTTCCCTGATTGGGAAGTGAATTTCCCAAAACACTCATGCCTGACGGACAGAACCATCTTTTTTGACTAAAGATGAGTTGGGTCACACGGGCAATATGCAACCTCTGCAATGTCTCCTAGAAGCATATTAGTATCGACTGAAGACATATCTACAGAATTCTTGTGGCTTCTCAGACTGCTTCTGCTGAGGTCAATACAGCTAATGCCAATGCAACATATTTCTACCTGAAATGACTATTATACAAAAAAAAAAAAAAAAAAATCGGGGTGAGGGAAGAAAACCTTTTCAAAACACAATATCAGCAATTAAATCTAAGTCAGGATTTTCAATTATGGCAGTTTCTTCAGGACTACAGTTTGGTCAAGTGAGTTGAAACACAGAACTGTAGCATAAAGAATAGCTTTGACACTCAGCAGTCAGTGACTCCTTCCAGGATAAAACCATGGAAATGTGTATGCCAGATTTTCAAATAATGACAGCCAACACTGTCCAGAAAAAGGTTTTTTTCTCTGATATAGATCAATTTGGAAAAGACACAGGCAGCCATCTGCATAGAAAGGTACACCTAGAGACATCTCTGTGATAAAAGATTAGGCTGAATCATATCAAATCAAATCAAATAATGCCTAATCCTCGATTGCATATGACTGCATCATATGGCAGAGAGAAAAAGACCAAGCTAGGAAGAACAGCAAGGTCTCTCTCAACTACAGTGCATGCTGCTTAATCCATTAAAAATGTACCTACCTACCAGGCGTTATTATCAATAATAGAAAGCACCCTAAAGCTTAGGAAGCATGCTGGGAAACTCCATATTTGTCCACTGGAAATGGGTTGTTTACAGTTTACTTATTTCCAGCGACAACTCCTTACAATTGAGCTGCCCCCATTCCCCTTCCCTCCACTGAACCTGAGCCCCAGCTGATGTGCTCCACTACTGATGGAATCACAAACCATCTCTGCCTTCCTTCCTTCTGATGTACCTACCATAACAGTGTCAAAAGGGATGTGAATAACACATTAATATTACAACAGGCTAGATTCTTGTCAACAATGTATTTTAAGATTTCACTAACCTAAATTGTGCTTTATTTAGGGCATGATGACAGTGATTAATGTTTTGTAGACATGTTACCACGCTGAAATTATGCATTTCATTGTACTTATTGTAATGAAGTAATTCTATTATACAGTATGTGTCCAAAATATACTGTTTACAAGACATACTGTATCATGCTTATTTTATTATGATGTATTGAAAGATTCTCTCAAGGTCGTTCCCTTAAGTTGAAACAGATCCAATTAAACTAAACTTAGGCATTAAAATAGGTCAAAGGATTATAATGGCATGAAAGGGACCAATCTAAGTTTAAAACCTCAGGAAACCCTCTTTTCCAACTGCGCTATTTTAGTACAAAGACAACCTAACATCAGCACCGATAGATTCATTCTAAGGCAAGTAGCTTCTGAAATGCTGCACTGGCACAAATAGCACACACGTGCTCCCATAAGGAGGTTGCACTGTGTCTGCTTGTTTTTTGTCATTTGGCTTGCTAAGTTATTTAAGGACTCCATGAGAGGATTTGAATATATGAAGAACATATGGAAGGGGGGGTTCTCTTGTCAAAGTGGAATATTTTGTTTACTGCAGCTAAAAATCACCAATTTTAAACTTACTCCGAATTTAAAGGAAGCCTTTCTGAAATTATCCATTTTCAACATAAACTCATAAATATGACCAGTGTGGTAAATATAACCACATATTTTCAAGCTCAGACCTCAGCTGGCAAACGGCCATAGGATCTGATGAGAAATTTACAAATATAGTGCGACACACAGCAGCATAAAAATTATGTATGGCTATATGACAACAAGAAGAGAATTTACATTGAGGAAATCTGTAACCTTCTCACCTGGAGCACACATGCCAGTGGGCCACTAAACTGTCATTATGCACTCAGCATTATCAACTGTAATAACAGCCCACGTTGTGATGTTAGCTGACCACTTATCCTTGTTACTTTATGTTATTTATGTGATGAATGTACAGAATTGATTCAAATGCACAGCAGTGCCCCATTGACTGACAAGGGGATTTTTCTGTAAACAACTATGTGACAGACCTACTGAACTGACCAATAAACAATTACATTACACCTTGTTGAGAATAGTATTAATTCATAGCCAACAGGCACAATAAGGGTCAAAGACAGAGCTGAAAATCTCAAGAGCTTATAGCCATAAAATGCTTTTTTTGAAGAAATTCTTACACTGGTTATCACAAAACAGATGAAAAATGCAGCAGAAACTGTACAGTAGCCCTCCCGATTCGACTGACTGTCGTCTCCCAATGACAGTTTCAGCAGTTTGCTGGAGTAGGGTTTGTCACATGAGATCCTCCTGTTCTATACCATGGTCACATAACTATACCATAGCATGCAAATAAGCATGAAATTGCAACAACTAGCATCTCCACAAAAAAAGTCACTGCCAGTCTTACCCATTCACTTAAAACAGAATTTCTATCACATGTCCATCCCTCTACCACAGCGCAGTACTTCCATCCACCAGCTCAACCAATGTGAAGCTCAAATAAACCAAATTGCAAAGTGATAAAAATCTGGAACCCTTAATTCTAAGGTGAAAAATTTTCTGCTAGTATTCAATCACAGTCCACCTTCACAATCTCAACTATAAATTCTGATATTAAATATTTAAAGAGCAAACTCTTAACAGCAGATATATGGACTAAGTGACATCCATGAAAAATGTAGTAAACGAACATTAAACCAAAATCAAAGGTTTAGTCATTGCACAGGCAGTATGGTTACTGAATTATGCAGGAACGCTCTGTTTTACCATTTCTGAAGAAAAATATTGCCCTTGTATAATTATAATTTGTACCTTTTTTCCACTTATTGTTTTCAAATATGTATAATGTGAAGGTCACTTTGCTAAAAAAGTAATAAACCCTGAAACAAAATTAAGCCATAAACTATACAAAAATTAAATGAGGTTATGTACCACACAGAAAATAAAGAGCTGTAGTATAAAGGGAAGAATGGGTATCATTGCACTTTCACATTAAAACTCCACTTATTATGAGCTGTAGGAGCTAAACGCTGCTTTAAAGCTACAGTGTATTTTACACAGGTGATGCCTTCAAAACAAAGTCTTTATTCCCAGTTTTAACCCTTCCATGCACACGTTAAACTGTCGGTGACTTTACACACCTGGGGTCAATTTGATGATTTTAGAAAACACTACAGGAAATTGAGCGTCTGTTACTATCAAAAAGGTGTTGAGGGTTTGAAATGAAAATTAAAATTATCAAGTAAGTAGGTGAATTTTGAAGGCTGCTTAGGGTCAAAATGCCCCCTATTGTGTATAGAATGGTTAATACAAATTATTACAACAACCTTCTATTAATACAACTACTACTAATAATAATGAATTAATCAAAATCACTTTTTCTTCAATCATGTTTATATACAACATGCAACCTATTTTTATATGGATGCCTGTTTTCGCAGGTTGTCAATGTGGATATTCTGGAGAACAAAATGTAAAACCACTGCACACCCACACAAAATATTTGCAATAAGACGTTGTTTAAAACCAACACAGCCGGCAGAACTCTGATGAACTGTTCCAGAGGTCAAACAAAGCTTACTTGTCCATAGTGGAATAAACATAGGTTATGTGAAAAGGAGGCATCTTAATGAGTCCCAACGGACAGATGACTTGCGTTTCTGTGCATTCTGGTCCTATTTATTTTTACTCTCCCAGCAACCCTCCTAACAACCAGTGTTATGATGTCTCATGTTAGCACACCTACTGGCGCTGAATCTACTCTTAAAAAAAAAAAAAAACATATTTCAGATGCTTTCTATGGTGAAAGGGCAGCTGAATCATCTGAAGTCCTTTGAAAAACCCCAGTAACTCTCATATATATATATATATATATATATATATATATATATATATATATTTATATTTTGCAGATGATGCAGACAAAATAAGTTCTATTTTAAATAATCGGTATATTTTAAAACATTGCTGTTTATTGAGCAGAGAGGCAAAATTAACCACCACATTTCACTTACGGACAGTATTATGCAATCTATGTACTGGACTGAAGTGATATGTAAGCAGGTTAGCATCTCAACTAACTCCAAAGTGAGACTAGGCTTGATTCACCAGAAAATACTAATTTACAGCTCACTTAATTAGTTTTAAAACCCATACATTGAAAGAACAGCTTTATAGGTTTTTGGTTTCAGCTCTGGACCGCCATGATACTACTCAAGATTAAGTGGTTAATGATAATGGATGGACAGATCGATGCTTTTTGTTTTAAATGTATACAATAAATATTTGTTACTATTTTTATTTCTGTGGGCAAATAAATGGAGCTTGCATTTTTAAGCAGCAGATCATTGGTATGCTACTGAAATTGACCAATAAATAAATAAATAAATAAAACTCACCATGACTCTGCCACCTGTTTCGCCACTGTCCACTGGCCTCCATTCCTAACGCACAACTCAATGGAGCAGGATAAATCATTCATTACCAACACATGGCATAAGAAACATCCATTTGGTACACAATCGCTCAGGCCCTCTACCTCAGATTTGTTTTCCATTTTTAACTGGGAGGTGTGCAGATGCCCCCCCTCCTTTCCCTAGTTCACACATCAGTCTGATATATTTCTGATGACAACCTTAACACCTATGCTGGCCTTTGTCACTACAGCAAAATTAAACCAGCCATGTGGGTGCTATGGAAAATCCAAAATTTGATCTCTACTAAAAAATTGTCAAAATTTTCTAATATGAGTTTGGGGTTGTCTGGAAAGATTACTGCAGCTTATGTAAACAAAACAGACTAAGAGTGGCACTGGCAGCCTCCCTAGCAGGCTGTGAGTAAAATCCCATGTACTTGATGGCTAGGATCTGACTAAGTTACTCCTTCACACTGTGGCAAGGAGGCTCTGCAAACACAAGCTGGCCCAGGTTACCTTGGGTGAGTGAGATAGCTGGGGCTCTGTTGTTTTCTTACAGCAACATCTATACTAGCCTGGTAGCCACAGGACTGTAAGTGGAAATGAGAGTATAATGTTCTCCTCTAAACGACAATGATAACCTTTCAGAACAGTGAGAGGTGCACAGCATTTAAACAGAAGGTGTGTTTGTGTTTGCCTGTGTTCACCCTGAATATAAGTTTTGTTGCCTGGTGAAAACATAAGAATTGACTGCAACTAAATCCAGGACAAAATGGAATAAAATAAAGTGAATGACAGTGGCCTTGACAGGTTGTACACCTTCTATGTATTGCTCATGCTCATGTAACTGCTGTCTCCAATATGCCTCTCCTGCAAAGAAGGTGTCTAACATTGAAACTGATGTACATACATCAAGTGTTTGACTAGAACATACACATTCATTTCCTCAGCAAGCCATCCAATGAACCATGAATCCCCTGAGGACACTGTAATTGTCTCATTTCAGCCTATTACAACCTTCACTCCTATTGGCTCAACACTATCATGTTCACTTGGACATCTGACATCAGCTTCCTAATTAAAATATAAAGCAAGATATTATCGTTTGAGAAGACAAGGTAGACAAATATCAGGATCAGCACAAATGTGCCAATACAGAGAGGAGTTTTTTCTTAAAAAAAAAAAAAAAAAAACTTGGCAATGCTACAGAAACACTTCCTTTAATGGAAGCCACAGCCTGGAAGCTTCCCCAAAATGAAAGATCCCCACTCTCACATCTATACCTTGTCCTGAGCTATATGACTTCCCAGTAGGTAACGGAATACAGAAGTCTGCCGCTGGGTCGGCTGTCATTAGCCTTCCTGGGGGAGCTGCTTTAAGGTGTCGGAGCGCTTTCATCAACAGAAATGTAGTCTTCGAAGAACTCAAGGTCCAATTTCCCAAGGGATCCTCTATAGTGAAATACAATTAACCCTATTAGATGGAGAACAACAGAGGTGCCTAATACAAAGGTTACAATACAGATGGCTCCAGTAAAAAAAAAAAAAAAAAACACTGTGTGGCTGTGTCCCTTTCTATAATAAGCTTTGTGAGGTCAGCAATAAAACTGCTGAATTGGACTGCTTTAGGAGTGATCCACATCACAAATCTGCACTGCATAATTGTTTTGTGATCTGTTTTGTACCTCTCACGCTCTTATTTGGTTTACATTTCTGGAAATTTCATTTGGCTGTTTTCCTTAGTACTGTGGTAAAGAAAAGGGGTCCATAAATCTGGCAATGCTTCTGGAAAAATTTGTATAACTCTAATTTACTTAATTGTACAGTTTGCCTCTGGGAAAAAAGGCCATACACCAGTCTGTGGATGTGCTCATTTGAGAATAAATGTTCCAGTTTTATTAAGGAAATGGCAACAGAAACACTTATTGTCAAGTTTCCACTTTGCTGAGAAGGATGGCAACGAAGATTTTTTAAACCAATACAAAGCCTTGAAGTAAACCACAAATCCAACCAAATTTCAACCAGGAATGTTGCACAAAACTAGAAGGTTTACTTGTGGAGAACTGTCAGTGGGATGGTTCAGGAAACAGAAGGCAGTGGTTGGCAACTGTGCCGGTTGAGGTAACTGACTAGAAGGAAACCTAAAAGTCTACTGCAGCCAACATTCTGCAAAAACCTTAAGGACACTGGACTGCACAGCATCCAACCAGCAGCCCCTTTTCTCCCACAGAATAAGAAACATGGAGTTGCGGGTAGCAAGCAGAAGGAAATAACCCATAAACTAATAAAGGTTGGATGAGCAGAGAGGCTCCTATCATTCCTTTATCAATAAATGAGTACCCTCACACTCACTCCAGGTACTCACAGAAAAACCACCATGAAAATAACAGCTGTGGACAGTGAACACAGACCTTTCCTCTCCCAATCTTGGAGAAACAGACCTGAAATTATTTCACAAGCCAAAACTACTCATTCTCTATGTTTTGTGTATTCATTTATCTATTTATTAATTTAAAAAAGAACCAACACTATGACATGAATTCATCAAATGTGCATGACACACGAAACAAGATGTACAATCACACCTGAAGAGGAAACAAGCTGATGCTGTCCAACACCCATCTGACTCATTACCATCACTGGAAAACCTTGTAGTCACTGAGACAACCGCCAGCAGCGGAAGCCAATTTCTTTTCCCTCAGTTGTGCAAGATTAAATTAAAGTTCACCGCAAGTCCCCGATTCCAAAAGCATTCAGTGGAAGTGCAGATCAGGGAAAAGGAGGTTGTTGCATTAACGCTAAAAATGCCATGTTGCTCACCAACATCTGAGGGAAAAGTGCCATTAGGACACCAGTTATTTAACCAAACATCTTGTTTGGTATGTTTCCTCAGGACTGGGCTAAAACATGAAGAGAGGTTAAGATGCTGCTACAAGTACCACAACTCAGAGTCAAATCATATGGGGGTGTGCCCTACGAATTTCAAACAGGAACTTTTCATGATGTGAAAATTCTCTAAATTCATTCAGACAAATTCAGAATAAGTACATTGCTCAAGGGTATTACAGTGGCAGTGGTGTTTAAACCAACATTCAGCTTCCTTCCACCGCCTTTTGATGTCAGAAACGTGTGTCACATTTCCGCTGTCCAAATCAGTTTATTTTATCATTACAAGGATTTAGTACAAACTGAATGTATCATTATTAAACATATAATTGATATAATTATTCATTATAAGGTAAGAAAAGTAAGAAAAATATTGAATTTGTTGGTACTTTCACAATTACAGATTTTACTGAAGTTGCTCAAACGTGGTTTAGCACAATTAAAAATGGAGTCCTTAGCTAATGTTCAGATTTTTTAAAATCTAGGTTTTCCATCAATAACTCATCTGGACATTATTCATTCCTGATGGGACTCAGGCTGAAGCTGGACCACACATATGACACAACCTCCCTCCAAGTGTTCTGCTCTTAACTAATTTTTTAAAAAGATTTAGATAACTTTTCCGTTAAGAACTGCACATTTAGACATAACCTTCCACACTACTGTCAGAACCACACACAAACACCAGTCCCATCATACAAAGGCAACATTGCCATGATATAAAGCTGTAGCACACATTTGCACCCTGAACCCATCCCATCACTCAATGTTTACTTACAGCAATGCTGCACGTACTGCATTTCACAAATCTGTGCTGTTCTAATTCTCTCATCCATAATACATATCCACATTAAATTTTAACACGGTCTTTTACCCATATCATCAAGTCTAATTAAAATACACAAAATAATATGAAATACGTATATTTTATTTTCAGGGTTCCTTAAAGTACCTCTACTGTTTCCTCTTTAAATAAAATTTTAAATGGGTAAAAAAAATTAATTCAAAGTGAATCAGTTACTATCGCTGATCTAAAAAGGCTATCCATACAGGTTTCAGATTTACAACGTTATTTACCGTAATTGTATTATTGAAAATGTTCCAATTTTGAGTCTCGCATTACCGTTAATGTAATACATTCCAATTAATTGAAATAAGGGGATAATGAATTGCCTTACAAAGGCGCAGCATTACCTCTGATGTTATATACCATGTTCTAAATTTAATGTATTTCAACGTGAATGAGGTAACAACCCTTCAGATTTGACCAAAGCGAAGTCCGTCTGTTTCCATCTGTATTTGTACATGCCTCGCGCCATAAGGATTTACTCGATTGTCAACGGACAACCCGACAGCCTGAACACTTATATAACGGAAAACTCTGAATAAAACATGTACGCTGTGTCGCGCGCGCGCGCGTGTGTAAGTAACACAGTGGCAGCAGGAATTTCAACGACATATTTCTAGCAAAAGCGTCATGATAGCTTATTAAAAGACCAGCATCTTTCAAAAACTATTTTGAAAAGGTGCCCAAAACTGGATGTGCGGGAGAAACAAAGGCACAAATTATCATCATAATTGGCAAATTAATTCGTTATACGTAAGACAGGTGTAATAAGCGGGGGGCGTGTTTATTTTTTGTTATATCTTTGTGTAACTCTGTCGAGTTCTGTTGACGATATTTTTGGTCTCACCGAACTTGTTGTTACCACGCAAAATATTTCGGCTATCGGTTTTTTGTTGCTCCTGCTCAGTTCAGGTGCCACAGCGGAACTCGTGCTAAACTTGCCTTTTCCCTCCATCCGACAAACTGCTCACTCCACTCTACCACAGGCGCCACCTCGATCTTACCGGCAGCGCGCGGCGCTCCACCAGTGGCATAACTCAGAGAAGCTGGGCGCTCACCTCGCCGCCGCTGCTGAGCCCGCTGGCTGCCCTGGCGGAGGATGGCGGTGTGTGACAGACAACACGGAGCCGTAGAAGACGCTGTGATCCGAGCGCGTGCTTCTCCTCCGCCGCCGCCTCGTCCCTCCAGTAACACAACGGCCGCCCCGCCCCTCCTGGTGTGTCACGTGATCCGACTGGAAGGGCGACTCGGCGCGTGGAAGAGAAGCGGCACGGATGTGTACAGATGACAACATAAAATATCGAAAACGCGGTCGCTGCTCTTTTTAACAGTATAGTAAAGTTATAATAATTGATTATTCATTTAAGACATTGACTGTTTAACTGGTTTTATTAATACATTAATAGTGTAATATAGGATACTGTGTTGGAATTTGATAGACTGATTTAGTTGCACTGTGAACCTATCACTTTTTACACTTAGCACACTACATGTAGCAGGTTAAACAAAGTAATTGTGCCTCCAGCACAATAGGATTAAATATTTGGCTCCTATTAGTATCGAAACCGAAGCCATGAGCTCTTCTAACAGTTCCTATTATATTTTCATAGAAATGTTTATACAATTAATATAAGTATAATATAAGCTGCTTACTTTTCATTATTGCAGTTTAACTGCCGGCTTAGGAAAATGTTGCGCTGGCACAACACCTATTGTAATACCGAATTGCTTAAAAGTGCTACATGAAACAGCAATTACACCAGTAATATGTAAAGATCTTAACAATTTGACGAGTGGCCCTGGTGACGTGAAAACAAAGCCTTCCTATACCGGGAGTCGAACCCGGGCCGCCTGGGTGAAAACCAGGAATCCTAACCGCTAGACCATATAGGAAACTGACAAACACCTCTCAGCGTCTAGACTCCTGCTTCTACAGTCGTCTTCAGCTTTTGCAATTGTGGTGAAATTAGTGTAAATTCAGGTAATTTAGCAATATCACTGTTATACAAGTGAAAATGAAATAAATACGAAAACTAAATACATTAAGAGTGAATGAATTTCTTCGCCTTAGTTAAAGCTATCCATTATTTGCAGTTCTCTCCTTGCATCCGTACTGCTCACAATTCAGGCATCTGTAAATTCTTTATGAAAAAGTAGTGTGAATAAACACTTATAATCTGAAATAATTCTGCACTACAGTTTTTTTTTAGCAGGCTACTCTTAAATTTTCAGATGATAAACCTCACTACTTAACTACTAAAACCTTATATTTTAAATAGAACCTTTATCAAGTGTAGAAAACATCTGCCTCCATATTTGTCATGTTATGAAGTAAATTTCTGCCTCACTGACCCTGGCTGTAAAGGATGCAGCCAAGATCACTGGGATGCCCGCTGTTCAAGTTTTCTGAACATCCTCTAATGGAGGAAAAACAAGGGAATGACTAACTGAAAGTGTCGCCCATGCTTCTATCACTTGGAATGGAAGTTCAGCCCCATTG
Organism: Arapaima gigas; assembly: GCA_900497675.1. Classification (NCBI taxonomy): domain Eukaryota; kingdom Metazoa; phylum Chordata; class Actinopteri; order Osteoglossiformes; family Osteoglossidae; genus Arapaima; species Arapaima gigas. Next base: position 248,647 of record UFQX01000254.1, read on the forward strand.
GTGCACACTGGATTCCTCCCTGCGAATGAATGGCACTACTGTAAATATAAAAGTGATGTACAGTAGCTACAGTGTGTTGAGGATCACTTAGCCAGGAGATGTTTCTCACATAAAATTGTGATACCAGAGTAGCATCTCAGGGAGACAGATTTGGCAACAACTGAATCTTGAAGGTCCACATCCCATGTAGTTCATCAATAATCCAAGGCCTCTAGAGAGACCTCTAGGACAGGCCCACTACCCATCCCCTGTAGCTACAGCGTGCCTGTGCAACATTTACACAGAAGCTGAATATTTACATGCAATTGTGACATCTTTACAACAGCTTGTAAAGAAAAATATAAAAGAATTGAATTTCAAAGGCCCATAACCCATATACATCATCTATAATCCAAGGCCTCTGAATGCAACTTTTAGAATGAATACAATAATATTTAAAAATTACAGAGCAGTTAAACACTATACTGCTGGCAGTCACGTGCTTTGTGGGTCTCTGGGGTATCCAGCATGTTTAGCAGCATGTAAAAGCACATCATGTGCTTTAACTTATTTACTTTTCAAAACACCAATTACCTCAAGTGCTTACCAGTGAGAAACTGGAAACAGATTAGGTCATGTTTCGTTGCTATATTGCTGACAAGTGGGACAGTGTTCAGAACTGTATTGTCATTTCAGGCACTTGTCTTGTGTTCTGCAATTCAAAATGAAAAACTACGAATACTGTTTTGTGAAACTCAGGGGCCTTTTCACTGATGCATTCCTCAATAATAAGACATGCATATTTCCCAGTTTTGCCATATAAATTTTCTACAAACTTCTTTGTTCATGGTGAAAACTCATTTCTAGCCGTCTTCCTGTGGAAATTGTCGAGTGATTGTTAACTGTTCTTTGTAAACCCTCAAACAAACCTTTCTTTTCTGCACATGACATTTTATTCCACAGAGCAAATCCAAGCATTGCATTCAGGTTTCCTCAATAGATAATGTCTTTCTTGGTTGCTGAGTGCAGTTATTTAGTTCTTCATTTCCAATGTGGCTGTATGACCAAATCCATTCATTATTTTGTTCCCTCACTGAATTTCAGGTTGTCTTGATAAGACGAGAAGAAGAGCTGCAATACCTGGGCCTTAAAAACATTCTTGATACAGCGTTCTTGTCTATTGTCTTTCCAGAAGCAGACAAAGTCTGAACATTTTGTTGGATGTCCACAGACCTCCTTGTTAATGTAATTCTTGACTCCAGGAACACACACTCCTACTTGGACCACTGCCTTTTCTCAATAATTTGACAGCATTAGCAATTTGTCTGAGAGGATTAAAAAAGTGTTTCCAGCCTGCATTACTTGAGGTTTAAACTTCTGCTGGTGGTGACATCCACATCACACACACACACACACACACACACACACACACACACAAACACACACACTCCAATCTATCAATGTCTCTAAAACTTATAATGGGAGTTTAATTCCAGAATGACACAGTGGTGCAGCTACCATATATTAAAGTGATGTTTTTTAGGAAAATGCATATTAATTGGACAAACCCTGATTTCCTGACATAAGAAGAAGCATCACACACCTTGCATGCAGGAAGACCACTTTGGTGTCAGAGCTTTAGTAAGGTATGAGGGCAACTTAATGAAAACTGTGACTGCAGTGAGTGTCCTGTTTACCCATCCCCCATTCCTGCTATTGTTGGTGTGACACCCCAAGGCAGCACTGTCTCTGTGGCACACTGTGGAATTGCACTGTACATATGAGAACACGTTTCCTTTTCCATAAAATCCTGTCATGCAAATTGTCTACCCAAATGCCTTTTCAGAGTCTCTGCCTCCATTAAGTATCACCTTTGTTGCTCCACAAGCAGTTTTGCTTATTTATGTATTTCATTTGACAGGATTAAGAGGCACCTAATCATCTTCCCTGTGAGACAGCAAACTGGCATTAGGACAGATACTGTGCTGGTTGGACGTGGGAGCAACATGCAAGTTTTTAATATCCTTAAATATTCTTACTTCATTATAAAAGTCGCAGCATGTTTCAATCAGATAAGAGGTGTAGATAAAAGTTGACACTGTTATTCTTAACCAGAAATTCCACATCCATGTGGACCCCCTCCCAACACCATCTGAAAAAGTGCCATCCCTCTCCCAGAATGCATCATTCCTGCATGTAGCAGCTCTGTGAAGACAGTACAGCAGATGGTCTGGCTATTTGGAAGCATCCATGGTGAGAAGGACCGCTGTCAGGGTAATTTCACTGTGAGTCAAGTCTAGCTGTCTCAAGCATGGACTGGGCAGGTGCCAGAAACTTAGTGGATGCTGGTGGACAAGTCAGGGAATGTGGGCACAGTATCTGAATGGTGGCTGAATTTTTTGCTGTGACACAGATTCAATTCCTAGACTAAAGTCTTGCAGTAAACCGCATCCATAAGAAATAAATACTGTTAGAATCAGGACACAATCAGTGAAAGAATCAATGAAACCACTGCACTTTGCTTCCTCTCAGGAAAACAAAATGAAAGCCCTCCTGACGTCTGGAACAGCAGAGGTAACGCTCTAAACTTTCAGAGAACACTAAAGTGTATGTTATCAGTTGTCTCACATATTTTCAAGTATTGCTGATTATCAGTTTTACAAAACCTTCTGGCAGTTGCTCTGTCAGTCGATCAGGTACAGAGGATCACTAGCCCTGCTGAGATTCTGCTATAGCACTGGACAGGTTGTGCTCTTTTGAAGCTTTGGCTAATGAACAAAGTGGGGGCAAGTGTCAGATTTGCTTATTGCAAGGACTCCTGCTGGTCAACTGAACAATTGTTCTAAGGGGTTGTTACAGTTCAGGCATAGTGTGGGGTCCATTGTTGATTAAAGGTCCTCCCCCATGCAAAAAAAACTCAACTTCCTTGATAGGATGCTGTGAGCTAACCATCTTTACTCAGAAGTGTAACATAATGGCATGTAACATGACACCCACCCAAATGTTAGAGCTATCCTGTAATGTGACCTTGCCCTCCCTTTATGATCACTTCTTGTTATATATAAATCTAACATAACTTTGTCCATATTTTGGACAAAGGTTTTAGCAAATTATAGTAAAATAATGGTAATAAGAAAGATTACCATGCACAATCTGTCACCTCCCACTCCCTGTGGTCAGGTTGGACAGCAGTAGGAGGATGACATACTTCCCATTTAAAATGACAAGACGACTGTGCTGAACGTGGTCTCTTAGTCATTGATATTAACTGGCCTTTCTATCCTTGAAAAGATCATTTTACAAGTGAAATGCTAGTTTAGAGAACAGAAACTATGCTCACAGTTGAGCACTGAATGCATTTTGAATAGTAACTAGAAAAAAGATATATGTCTGAAAAATGTCTGGCACTGTTAACTTGGCATATGTGAATTGAAGTTTAAAGTGTCTCCCCTATATAGTTAATGTGAGTCACTATTGTTTCAGTTGCCACTGGAATAAAAGCTGCTCAGAGCCTACAGTGGTCAGTGGTGTGGTTTTTTGGTTTCTTTGACCCATTATAGGAAAAACGCTGAATGTTCAGCCCTGAGTTTGTTGTCTAGTGCTATCGTTGATCCCCAGGCTGATGATGTCATTGACAGTCCAGTGCTCCAGCCCATGTGGGTACTAGAAGCTCCTGCCCTTGTGAAAAGAAAGTGAGCTGCCTACACCTTCCATGTGGTAAGACAACCCTTCCAGTTTATGACAGCAACATACTAAACCCTAAGGTACTCACAAAGGAACCAATAAATCCCTGTTGAAGCCTCTAAATATCACTGCAAAGACAAAAATACATTCATAAATATGAGCCTCGTTATAAAATACAGTCAATGAATCTTTTCTTCTACCACTGTTCAACACTGAATTTCAGTAAGAAGCAATAAACCTTTCTTTAGACTTTCAAATGGCACTGTAGCTGCCACAGGTATGTCCAGTAAAAAACAGTGTAGTGGAATTTCTTATTTCAGTGCTATTGCGTATATTATTGTTTCACAATAAGAGGGTTATAGCTTTAACTCCTTAGAAAAACTTCTTAAGCCAGTGAGAAGACACTTATTTTCATGCTGTCCAGTTTTATCTGCTGGCATAACTAATTTAAATATGTATTTTACTTGGAGACACACTGTTTTGAGTTGTTTTCTCATGACTCTCGTTGATTCGCAGACTCTAAGGAGCATTAGAAGGGATCATTCTGTCAAGTTGCCTTCTGGAGTCTGAAAGGCCCCAGACAATGTCACAGCATCACAATACAATGTGAGCATGAGAGAGAGAGAGAGAGAGAGAGAGAAGGCAGCTTAATGGAAAGCCAACAACTGGCCTTCTTACTGCTTTGAAAACGTAGCTCAAGACCACCTGGCGGAGGGGTTGTCAGTGCATAACACTGTAGGTTGTCTTGGACAAAGGCTTCGGCTAAATATAGAATCACAACAATAATAATGATCAACGTGCGCAATGTGTTACCTCCTACTGCTTGTGGTCAAACTGGACAGTAGTAGGAGGATGACATGCTGCTTATTTCTGATTTAAAGTGGCAGGAGGACTGCACTGAACATGCTCTCAGCAAACTAGCCTTATGCCCACTCTGAAAACATAGATCAAGACTACCTGTCAGAGGCATTGTCATTCCTTAAGCTCTAGTTCCCTGGAGAAAAAAAAGTGTGCTCATATACTAATTGTGGCCAAAAGACAGGAGGCTATGACAAGGTACACATATACTCCTCCACATATCCCTCCTTCTGAAGGATTTCATTTTTCCCTGAGATCTATCAAAACAGACAAGTTTGTTATGATTTTCTTTCCTCTTCCTCCCAGTGTTTGACTGGATAAGTACACCACTAACTTCATTGTACAATGCATGGCCCATAGGTGTCTCTGGTCCTCACCTGAAAGGACTTTTTCACTTACTTTACCAGGATTCCAAATCTTTATGTCAAAACCCCACGGTCTGAGGCTAAGCCTAAGTCTGCTTTTTTGCACATCAAGCATGAAATTTCACAGGACAACTCCCCATACCAAAAGGCTGAGTTCAGATTGAATTAAGGGAAGATAAATGAATGATGTTAAATCCATCCAGCGACATCTCAGACACTAACTCCCTGCCACCTTCTTCACTTCTTGAACATTCTGTGGTGGTTTCCTACATGGCAGGGGCTACTTTCAGCCCCCTTTTCACTCCAACTTGTGTTTGAAGACATGTTCTTGTATTCATAAGAGCACCTGTGTCACGCTGAAGGAAGGTCACAGACACATGCAGGCGTAAAATGAAGAAATCCATTTGCTGCCAAAGCAGGTTCCAAAGTCATAGTATAAAAGGGGCGTGGGTCAAAAACCAGAAAGTAACTCAATATAAACATCAAGCAGATAAGGGTTAAACACAGGCAAAAGCCATAAGACAACACATGCTGGCTGGCTGGCTGGCTGGCTGGCTGGCTGGCTGGCTGGCTGGCTGGCTGGCTGGCTGGCTGGCTGGCTGGCTGGCTGGCTGGCTGGCTGGCTGCTCAGTACACATGGGATCACAGCAATACCTCACAAAGAGCATGTCAGCCAGACAGGTTTTTATAACAATTTAACGATAGCCAGGTGCACGTGATCAGGAATCAAGACCAATGGAGTCAGGACCAGGGGGCGTGACAGCCTGCCTTAAATTGCTCCATCAGCACATCAACTTGCATGGATGGGTACAATTTAGACTTTGGATAAGAGCATCAGCAGATCATTTGAAAATAATAAAAACATAACATTGAACCAGAAATGTCGATAAACATGTAATGTGTGTTAAGACACAACCGTTCTAATACACAGGCAGACAACAACGTAGAAATGTGAGATCTGAATTATTAAATTTTTTTGTAGTGTTAGCAGGTCACATCTTATTAGCGCATTTGAGTCATCTACCTTTGTTTAGACCTTAAAAATCTCAGTAGGAAGGTAACGCAGCACAACTCCCAAAGTCACACTTAATACAGACATCACCAGTCACACGATGTGCAGCTACTCATGAAGGGTCAGAGACTGATGCAAAAAGAGGGAATGGACACTCGACTAAGATATCCCTCGGTTCTTTATGTTGTCTGCAGAACTGCACTATGGAGCCAGGAAATGATGCCTCTCACACGATTCACTGACATTTACAACAATGCCTCCGAGACAGTGAGCATCGTCTGTCTAATTAATTCCCCTGGCATAAAGGCCTTGATAAACAGTGTCAGCAGGTTTTTATTTATTTAAAAAAAATAATTCCAGAATCCCAGGTTGTTTCTTTATTTATGCGATAAAATATTTATTGATTATGGTGGTTATGCTCCTTGCACTTCAGATTATGAGGTGGTTTAATTATGTAACTCCACTCCTCTACATTTTCACTGGCCTAAATGAAGAGATGTTTAAGGGGAAGAAGTGATAAAAAAAGTTTTTGCCTCTAACAACAATAATTTTAGCATGAGTCATGCACTCCTTCATAGACATGAAGCTCTTGTCATTGCAGCTGCTCATCACAATGCATTATGTCTTTTCAAATAGGAGCCTTATTAGCACAATTTTAGTCTGGAGCAGGATAGCGATGAGTCAGCAGCTGTATGCTGTCATTAATAGGGGTCAGGAGACCATTACATAGCCCCTTCTGGGGGGGCCTGTGGTAGGACTTAGTCTCCAGGCCTTATACAATCATACAGAAAGAATTCTCCTGAAGAATTTGTTCAGCAGAAGACAGAAATTGAAGATGAACAGTAAATTTATTGGGAGGGGTCAAAGTTGGAGGTAGAACTAGCTAATTGTCTGGGGGTGGAAGGTGGAGATTTAGTGGACCTTAGGGAAGGTAGGTAGTAGAGAAAAAGGGAGAGTGAGCCTTGGAGGTAAAAACTCAAGCTGCAGTTGCAGAAGGAGATGAGAGATGCTGTGCATCATTGATATTACAGAAGAAAATAGTGCCCTACAGGATTACAGGAACTTTCCAATATTTTCACCACTATGAAACAGCAAAACCTTGAATTAGCTTGCCTTGTTGCAGCTGGTCAATAAATTGATTTTTGTGTACCTATGTCCTTCCAAGATAACAAAGAAAAAACATAAAGTTCAGCATCTATCAGAATGCCTGCCCAGTACAGGCAGATTTTTTCTTCAGAATAACCAAGTTCAGATCAAAAAATTACCTTGGAGTTTGTAAAACTGCAGCATGGAGATGTACAGATTTACATGCACAAATAATGAGAAAAATTGCACCAAAATCAATACATTTAGCTTCCCTGTTTTCTTTCTTGAGTTTCTGCTGCTGGTGGTGGGCAGAGGTCAGAAAATATAACAATTAAGACACCTAACTGTGACCATTTAGGAGTGGAGGTGATCATACTCTTGGGATAGAGACACACTACCATGGAGTTTCACATAAAAATATGTTTTATGGCAAGAGCAAATAAAAATAAACACCTGAAAGACGTTTAACGGGGAAATAATAATAAAGTGAGGTGAAAACAGCAGCAGAATCCAAAAAAATTTCCAACAAATCTTCATCATAAGAACATTTTTGCAGGGCACTTGTCTTCTCTCAAGCCAGCTTTCCTAGCTTATATGGGTCTAGCCTCTTAGTCATCAATCCTGGCTTTGATTGTGATCAATCGGCAAGTGAGTGGTCTTTTCATTGTTCTGAGAACTGACATTGGGCAGTCATTAAGGAGCTGTCTTTTGTGGTCAGCTGTGCACCATGCTGCAATTCCGTATCGCATAAGGAGAAATTATTAACCTGTGGTTTTCATTCTGATAAAAACAGAGAGTGTTATAGTATCATATTCTTTACCTATGCTACAGGTACATGTCCTTAACCGCTATGCTTTCAGCAGCTCAGGATGCTAAAAGAAAGCTAGGAACCTTGAACAGTACAAAGAGTTGTACCAGTTAAGCAGATAACCAATGTTTTTTTCAAAGTGACTTTCACAGCTTGCAAATGGGTAAACTACAGTACCTTTGTTCAAAAAACCAGGTAAATATCAAACCTTATTTAAGGTTCTCCTGTGATTTGAAGCCCTTGGTCTTCCCTTAATGACAACATGAGAAGCTGCATCTGAGTTCTTTTGAATGATTGAGAAGAACTGAAGGATTTTTCCAGTTTGGCTGGATCTATTATGACTCCAGGTGTTGTGCACCCTTATAAGAGCATAGTCATCTACAAATACAGCCAAGTCCTATTCTAATTGCCTATGAAGCTGTGTCTACAAAGCCTACCACAAATCTTCTCAACCTTTGTTCAGCCTGTGTAGGCCCTACAGTGGAGCTCAAATGTGCCTGCACTGACCCGCCATTTCAGTGTGCTGTGATTTTGTTCAGGTTATTCATCTTCTCTGCTACAATTGTGGGTCCCCAAGTCAGAACAGGACTCTGTGTCAGTGGCAATTGCCTGTGGACAAGCTTATGGAACCATTCTTTGTGTCCTTGGAGCCTAAAACCCATACTAAACACAGGAGCAAGAACTACAGCCTTTTATCTATGTATGAGCCCATTGCTAAAGGAATAACTTCTGCCTTTAAAAATTAATAAACCATTGTCTTCTGCTACAGCTGACAACAGTGCATGCCCATGGTTCTCTTTGTAAGCATTTTGGACAAAAAAAACCATCCAGGATCATTTAAAATATTCTGCAATAAGATAATAAGCAAAATAAATATTCCACTGCAATTCTGTTACTGTTGGAATTGTTTTTGTAGGGTAGAAGAATATGGATTTTAAATTACATTTTTAGTTAAAAAAAACTCTTTATCCAGCTCATCTTGTGCACAGGCCTTGAAATATGAAATGCTGGAAAAATCATATAATCGATTCAGGTTGTCTGAGTTGTAGTGTAGAATTCAAAATATTATAACCATTCGCCTTGCCTTGAAAGTATTGGCATTGATTTAGGTGGGCCTGTGGTACAACTGAAACTATAGACAAAGTTTCCAGAGCTATAAAGAAAAAGCAGCAGCCCCTATCCCTCAGTGGGTAGGAGACAACAATGTGCATTTCCGTTCTATAAAGGGAATTTTTGTAGAAAAATGATTAAATATGGCATGTGTCATTCCAAATGTTGTTGCTGGCAGTACTGACAATGACAGTAATGAAGTTGTTTATGCAGAAGCATAGAAATAAGAAAGTCCAGTTTGTTTTTCTGCTAGGACATTATTTAGTGATCTGATTTCCTTCAGGGAGTATATAACAGTAAGAAACATTGCAGGCAAGAAAGAAAGAAAGCATGAAGATTGTGGAAACCCACTGGTAGGAGACATCTTCAGCAGTTTTAACCTGGTTTCATATTCCTAATCCATCAGTGTAAATTGGACTTAAACTGGGAAAAACTTAAAATAGGGAGCCAATATCCCATTAGTTTAAAGGGGAAAAATTATAATCTGCTCAAATCCCTTTAAATATTACTAAAACACTGTAAAAGCCCATATTATTAACCAATCATTATTCCTCACTCCAACTCTCTCTTCTCCTTGCACAGCAAGGCCATGACATTTGGAAGAAAAGTCCAGATGATTTAAAATGAACAAGCGAAGAAATTCACTGTAATGAACTGAACACAATTAATGAAAACATTAAGCACTGTTGTCACAGTTATATTCAAAGCATCTTTCACCTGCTTTCCTTTCTCTGACCTTTTGATTATGATTTTGATTTTTCTACCCGTTTCCCCCCCATTTTTTCCCTCATTTGCAAGCTTTCTCCGCTACATTTTTTGACACCCTTTCAACTTTTTTTGAGATCCACGGTCTCAGTTTGCAGTGAAAATACTCCCGCTATGGACGTTATGGCAGGTTTTTGGAGCATAAGCACAGTTCAGATGGAAAATACTATAGCAAGCATTTGGAATGGAAATGGGGATTTTTTTGTACATGGTTAGATTAAAAACGTTATATAGGGAAGTTAGAACTTAAATGAATTTTTTGGTCCATCAGGAGGATGTACAGATATAAACCGCAATATGACTGTACAGGCAGAACAGGTAAGTAATTAATGCAAGTAATGAAAGAAGAGACACACAAGGGGACAAGGCATGACACAGTGTCTAATATGTACTATTGTAGTTCCTGGGAAAGTTTGTAAATCAGCTTAATAATGATTGTAAGTTATTGTACACTCCTAAACCCACAAAATCTAAACACAATAATGACCATGTTTACAACAATTATTCAATGTGGAGTTCAGATCCATGTGGCAAGGGACGAGGGATAAAGCTCAGTTAGGAAGTTGCATGTGATGAAATGTAATTGTGATTAAGATGCTCTATATTTGTTGCACAGTTTTTTGTTTTGTAATCTGAGTAGCTCGCCAGCCAGTTTCCTTTTTTGCTTACAACTCTGTGTGCACAACACACATGGGTGCACTGCTAAGCGAGAGCATTCAGTTCACCTGTGAATGTGTGAAATGAGATCTCATCTTTGACATCATTGTGTCTTTCTCATGGAAATGAATGTTTTGCATGTCACCTTCCTCCTGATCTGCCTGGTCAGGCATGTGTGGCCATGCATGGGTGAACAAGCCCATCTATATTTTACTCAACATGGATCCTGTACCGGGACATGGGCCATGTGGTAATTTGCTACAGTGTGTTGTGAATTATGCATAGCACCCTTGCAGCTGTTCTACTCAGGAGACTATATTAGAATTCTGTCACTTGCCTCATTCTCCAAAATGCTGAATTTCTGTCCAACTCTATTTATACACAGCACATCTACATGGAAGAGGACCTGCTCCAAGATGTGCTGGACTGCAGATTCTGTAAGGTACCTTCTCCTTGTCCTGGCTTCAATTATCACTGTTTTTTCCAGTGAAACTAGCCTGGTCTAATGCATCTCCAGGGTCATTTAACCTTTGGAGAAATTACCCTCCTACAATGCCTAGGTACCTGTAATGCAAATGATGGAGTTTAGTGATTCCTGGAGTTATTGAAGAAGCATTGAAGATGGCAAGGAACCAAACACCTGAAAAGGATAGTCTATACATAGTTTGTTTTCAAAAAGCCTAAACATTCTTCTGAAAACAGACAATTCTTCCAGAGAAGTTTAAACACAGTTTATTGATCTACTAGAAATCTGCATGGATCTAGACACCAGCAGTTCCACTGCAGTCACACTTATGAAACATAATAAAGGAATAACCTCAACTAGGCAGTTCCCCTGGGTTTTTATAAGCTGCAGCCAGATGCAACGAAAGCCTGAAGAGTGCTTTTGAATATACCCTAGATGAAGTTCTACAACCCATCAGATTTCTTTGACAATGACCACTGACACTCATATTAGTCTCCACCCCCAGGGTTTTCAGCAACTCACAATTTTTGAATTGTTGTCCCCAATGAAATAGCTTTCTAATTTTAGATTTATTGACCAACTATGAGTGGATGATTTAGGAGCTTCACTGCTATTAGGTTGCAGCTGGTCAAAACAGTGTTTGTGATGTTATTTTCTGAGATAGCCAGTGAAATCACCTTCATTCTACCATGTTACACCTTTTGGTGGAAGGAGGTGGGTGGCATTGTTTGGTCCCCGTTGGACATACACACAGGTCACCAGCAATTCTGGATATCAACTGCTAGAACTAAATAGTTTTGACCTTAAAATATGAAAAGGAAGATAGCAGGCCCCCGGGACCATCGGCCCTGAATGTTCACAGAGATCCATCAAACTTCAAAAGAACCATTTGCTCTCTCCCTCCCTCTCAGTCTCTCCCTATCTCATCATACTAAAATGTCAGATTGAATTGAATCCAATCTCTTCATGTCACCTTTCTCCTGCCTTTACCTATTTATTGTTTATACCTAAGCAAGTACCATCTACCCCAAGTTACACTTGAAAAACAAGAAGAAATTACCAAGAATAAGGAAATCAGCTGTGTGGACATCTGGTGGGGAAAGGTTGTACAACCACTGTTTCTTTTCATAAAACTCGGAAAAAATCTCAATGGGCAGATAACTGAAACTTTCTGAAATTTGTTTCATGTTGTTGTGTGTAGCAAAAGTTGTTTGCTTTTGGATCCTGTTAGCATCATACAGAATAGTGAAGTGCAGTAGGAAATTGCTACTATAAGGAATCCAACGATTTCAAAATGCATACATAGCCTCCATTCCAGCCCTTAAATATGCCCAATGTCTTTCCAAGCATTTTTTTCAGAGCCTCAAAAGAAAGAAAAAAGCAAAGCTCATTTTGACTTCCACTCAAAACCCTTAGTGCCTTTATTCTGTTCATTTTCAAATCTGATCAGAGCCTGAAAGTGGATGGCTTGGATGCTCTTACAAGGAGATTGTGCTTGTTTTGATGTATATTTGATGAGATGTGTTTCATGTGACTGATCTGCAAATAGACGAGGCCAAAGAACAGTCTTGTGGGGGCTTCTTCACCATCAAGGGTGTTCCACAGTGTAGGCGAGTTTGCAAGCTCCCTCAATGCCTGTGGTTCAAAAGCCTTATGGACTGCACCATTCCTGTGGTGTAAAGTGATAAAGGTTCATGCATTACACTCCATCATGTTTGCCTGTTTGAGACTTACTCACCTAAAAAACACAGTTGCCATAGCAATGACTTCACATCTCAACTGGTGTAAGATAACTGTTACTCTATTCAGGAAAACTACCTACAATACAGCATTCTGTATTCTCTGTGTGTCTCTCTTCTATGTTTCCTTTCTCTCTCAGCATGTCCCTATGTGTCTGTAAGCTTTTGTGGTATAAGATATGGAAGCAGCTTTGGTCTTATGAAAAGGAAAAATGAAAATTGTCTTAACCCCAACTTACCAAAAAATATTTTTAAAAAATGGTACAAACAAAACATGTGCTCAAAATACTGCACTTCAGACTGATATGGCAGTAAAAAGAGATATCGTTCGAACTTCTTTTTCTAAAGGTGTGCAACAACTATAACAAATGGATTTTGACTGACAAACAAAGTAAGAAAACATGACTGAATCAATACAAATGTGAACATCAAGGCATCATATGAAAGATGTTTATCCATCCATCTATTTTCAGTAACTGCTTGGACTGGTCAGGGTCACAGCTGTCTGGAGCCTATCCTGGAATCAATGAATGCTAGACTAAGACAATAAACCAAGGTCCATCACACACAATCACATACTCACACACACACATTCATACACACACGCAGACATTATGGCCAATTTATAGTTGCCAATTCGTCTGAAATGCATGGACTATATAAGGAAACCAGAGGATGAGGAGGAAACCCACACAGACACGGGGAGAACATGCTAATTCCACAAAGACTGAGATGGTTTAATATCCATGCCCAAACAGCCATGGTGCTGTGAGGCAGCAGTCCTAGGAAAGATATTCATGTTTGTTATTTTAACACAGTGTATCACAATTCCGGTATCATAAGTTTGTGGAGTTGCACCGATATTATGGCCAATCAGTAGACTGACTCAGATATGCAAGATATCTACACCTCCAAAGGCCTTAGGAAGGAGAAATGAACATATTTTAGAATCATAATATACCCTAGTACTTTAAGAACATTACCCCCACTTCAATGGCTCCAGCCTTGCCATGCCATAACTGTCCTTTCACCTCTTTGTATATTCCAGGTTTTTCAAGTTCTGGAAACATATCATGTTCTTTGCCAAGATTTTGACAGGTCAAATGGCCTTCAGAGAGCCAAATAGTACAATGCTATGGCATGTGGACCTAAACAAATCACTAGCTGCACTTTCAGACCTTTCCAGAATAAATCCTGAGCAATTAAGGTAGAGAATATCTTTGTCTGGAAAAACAAGTGAAAGCAGTAGTTTGGGAGAGTACAGCAGACATAAATAACAAAAGAGACTAGCTGGGATGCTGCATTTTGAAGATGGACACCATTGCAGTTACCTCTCAGGTGGCAAAGCTAAGATTGGAGACAAATCTAGTTATACATTGAATGGGTGTGTTGAGATGTCAAGCCAGTGTAGCTACCTTCAGGTGACTGTGTTGAAGCAGGAGAACACTGCCATTACATCTCAGAGGGTACAGTGGTACTAGGGTGAACTACCTCTCAGTCCACAATGACTTTTGCCACTGTCTCTATCTCTTTTTAACATTCCCTACAGCCCTTACTCATTACAACCTTCCCTTCATCCATCAATCCATCCATCCATCAAATTATTCTTAACCGGTAGTCCTGGTCAAAGTCACAGTAGTCTGCATCCTATCCCAGAATCTAGGTTTAGGCTATGAGACTATACCTTGGGTGGAACACCAGTCCATCACAAGGTAGCGACTCACACAGTCACACTCTGTAGGCAGCTTTTGTAGTTGCCTATTAATCTGAAATACATTTCTTTGGACCATGAATGGAAGTCCATGCAGTCACAGGAAGAACATGTAAACTCCACACAGACTGAGCTGGATTCAGTCCTATGGTTGACTAGCTCAGGCCTTGTGAAGCATCAGTGCTACTTGCTATGCCATCATGCTGCCATCCGTTATGGATTTGTGAGGGAAAACATTGAAATGAGAAAAAAATCTCAGAAATGCAGTTAACAACATATGTGCAATAATGTTGTGTAATTTATGGCAAAATTAAAGGGCAAAATTCACTTGCAGCTATCATTACACAGGAACAATTATTTTTGGTTTCATTACTGCAAACAGCTCAGCTTAAATGGCCTTGAAGATGCCTTAATATAGTTTATTTTACCTCAGAGTAACGGATCCATTCGCATTTCATTATGATATGCTCCAATTTAGCTTCTGTTTCACAACATTATTTGACTTGTCTAATGTTGTCCCTGTTGACAGAAAAGTAAAACCTTTGAAAGAAAATGATGTGAAATGTCAGGTTTATGTCCATTTGCGTGTGCTTAATTTAAAATAGAGCCAAAAGCTTTTTAATTACGTTACATGAGAGATCTTGTTTGAACGCCAAAATTTCTAGCAGACATTTTCTGCAGTTTAGGAAATCAGGAAAAACAGAAATAATATAGCATGCTAGATGTTTTAAAAGCAACAGATACTTGCGCCAGGAAACAAATGAGGTTTGTGTGAACACTGGACCGTGTGTCTCTATCTGCCAAAACCGCCAAGAAAGTCCATTCCAAAATGAACACAGAAGGGAACTAGACACTCTTTCTTGAAAAACCAAAACAACCCCTATAAATTTCACAAGCTATCATACTTTACTGTTATTCACCAGGGTTCTGTTCCTGTAAATCATGGTAACCTGAAACTGGGAGGAGTTCCCACACGTGTTGTATGGAGGGCTTGGCGCCAGTTTGACCCCATTGCAGGACCTACATGGTGTGGCCCAGCGAGGGGGCACGGGCCAAATAATTGTGATAGAAGGATACTGCATGTCATGCTTCCATGTTCCTGTTAATAGTTCTGAATGTGTGAGCATGCATAACCACAACTGTATTATCTTTACACTGAGAAATTATTTTAACCATATGTGATGATAGTCTTGTTTCCCAGGGATGGTTTTGACACGGAACTATGACCACATCACGCACTTGTTGTGACTGTGACTGCGGATTAGGTCTAGACCCACTATGAGGTCTGGCCACCTGCTCTGAATTTATGCTCAGCATCACTTGAACACCCAGTGTGGTGGACTAATGTAGGCAAGTAGTATAGCGAATAATAGATGATTAAGTCTATGTATGGTGCATTGTAAATAAAGCTTTCATGAGGAAATCAAGCAGAATATTTCACAGAAGGTTCTTGGAATAGAGATGGATTCTTTATAAGATAGAGAGGAACTCTCTGTGGTATATGGCACTTCTGAGGGTACCATCCTACACACACCAACACGTGTCAGGTGACAGGGATTAACTGCTTCAACGCTTTCATCTGGAAGTGCCACATCTGAGAGTGAAATAGCAGACTGTGAAATAAAACAGCAAGGAACTGAAGAGACATTGTAGGACACATTTGCAGATACAAAGCAGCATATCTGGCCACACCACCCTCCACCATATCCCACATTTGCAGACATCTATCAGAACATTCATGTACTCCTCTGTATTGTGCGCTGTGAATATTAAAAACCCATAAAATATTTAACCATGCATATGAGAGCGATGTCACCTGAGTGGGAAATGAACTCCCAAAACTGAATATTTCAGACTGAATAAAAAGAAATTTCTTTCTGAAAGTTAATAGTGGTAAAATTTTAGGGTTTTCTCCACATAGTATCCTCAGTTCATCAGACTGAAGCAAGACAATACAGTTCCTGTGGTTTGTCTTGTGAGCTCCAGGGTCAAAAGGGCATAATCTTACAGCCCCCATACAGGCTGTGAGTACGACTATAAAGTACGAGCACAGCTCAAACACACGAGGTGTCGCAAAAGCTCAGATGACATCAGACTAGATCTTATGCTCAGTCATTTGTACTGGGAAGGGTCTGTGGACCTAAGAGCCCTCACCCACTGCAGCCCCTGGGGAAAGACTCTACTGCCAGAGATACAAGGTCACAGCTCTTCCAGATTTATTTTGCGGGCTTTCAATGTTCCCTTGGAGGAATCCAATTGGCTCTGTCCATGTTTCAGTCATGCAAGCATGTCATCTATCACTGAAGAATGTTGTCACATTTCCTGCAGAGAAAATTAAATTATAAGTGCATTATTTGGTATTCAAAAATGCTTAAACATTAACTGAAAATAATGGAAAAAATAATATTTGTACACACAATGCAATTACAGATAAATACAATATCTTTCCTGCCAAAATATAGCCTTCCAGTTTTAATGAATGTGTTCAGGTACGAGTTTTGTCTTGAACAGTTTTATCTGAGGTGTAAATTGCCAAATGATAAAACCTTGTAACATGTATCAATATAAAAGCAGCCAAAAAATCTCTTTGAGGGGGATCTAGGAGGAACTCAATTAACAAAATTTAGGTGAAAAACACAGATTGTTTCCCTGAAGCATGTGTATTATAGTTTCCCGGGAGTCTGTTAGCAACCCTTTTTTTCTGAATATTTATCATCTCATTTCCTCTTTCCTTTCTTATTGCAGTGCTTGACCTCAGGCTGTGCATGCAAAGCTAAAGACCCCTTTGAACATATTAATAACATCCACACTAGCAGCTCCTGTTTGAAGAGGAGGTAATGACACCCATGACCCCCAGAGGCTCATATCAAACACCCCCCACCACCATACTATTAAATTCTGTGTTTTTTTTTTTGGTCTCTTCACCTACATCAAATTCCAGTGCATTGTGGGTTAATCAAACACATTCAGCTTTACTTACTTCCACCAAATCACCAGCATGTTAAGGATTTCCTTCTTGTCTCTCTTTTCCTCTGGGAGACATTTAAAGGCCCTAGGTGCTGTGATTTAGAGACACTCCACTCCAGCTGCCTCCACTGAGACAAAGATACACGTGTACATGTAACACTGTCTTAATCCTGAAAGTGGTACAGCAATCAGTCAAAAGGCCAAAGTCACACACATACTAATACTTTCACCACCTCTGTTATGGACAGTCAGGCTTGTTGAAAATAAACGGGTAAGCTAACATCTCTGAAAGATACCACCAGAGGCAATCTGCAAGAAGAATAGAAAGAAAGAAGGGAAAAAAAGCTTGTGTTTCCATGGCAACAGGGGTTTTGTCTGTCAGGTTTGTCAGTGCTTGCACTCAGTTGAATCCCTCACTCTATATTATTCTCAAACTGATTTATTTGCAATTTAAGCTTTAACATTTATTATTTTAAAGGGCCCCTGGACCACCTTTTTTTGCGTCTGCTCCTAAAACCAAAATATGATACATTTTACATAAAAATACAGCATTATATTTTGATTTATTTTATGAGCTGATTAGTGGAAATGGGTAGGGGCTCGGAGGGACAGGGTATGTATTTTCACTGGGCGAGAAAACAAAATAATAACGTAAATGCTGGTGACATTTGAAAATGTGAAATCATTTCATTAAGAAAGTGTATCATATGAATTTGTTGGCACGTCAGCAATAATCAAAATAGGCCATTGACTCTCGTGTTATGCAGTTCGTTCAGTTTTTTTTAATTTGAATTCAGTAAATATTTACAATTAATAACATTCATTTTAAAATACAATAACTCAAGTTACTGTAATCTATTCATTTCAAAAATCAAACGGTGCAGTCGTACATTTAAATATGCAAATGTAATTGCAGTATTAAAAGTTGAAATACGGGAGTTTTTTTTCTACAATTTCTATCAGTCTTGTTCTGTTTAGATGGTTTTTACTGCTCTGCGGAAAAAAAATCTAGTCTGAGCAAAATTAGATCCTGAGCTGCTTTCATCTGAGTGCAGTAAAATGATGTGAGATTTTTGTTTTTTGTGAATCCATGGTGAGATGAATATAGTAAAATATACAGGGGAATGAAAATTTCAGTTGCTTAGGTGTAGTGGTGTCCAAAGCACCTGCTATAATAACAAGACTCTGTAATCATGTAACCTAGTGAAATCACTTAGTTGCACAGACTGGATGCTAAAAATCAAGTAAAGGACTTTTCTAGATATTTTCTTCTTTTATTACCTACTTCAGTGCCTGAAAGGTTTTTAAAATGTGTAACTTTACAAAGTGGCAGATCCTGCACAATGAAAATAACACACTATAAACTTCATTCTTTTACACTGCTAGATACACCAAGACATTTCAGGTTAATTATGTAACTCCAAAGTGTCGCTGCTGAGTTCTAGCTGGTTGTTAGAATGACAGCTAGCAGAAGGCACAAGTCCAGGTCCTTAACCATTCTGCTCCCTGCTGCCTCTGCTCTTTTTACATTCATCTGATCTCCTGGCAGCCTCCACAGCTGACAGCTATAGCATCTCAATGAGAATTTTGGAGCTGATGGCACTTAGGTTTGCCCTCCACTCTCCATCACTGTATGACAAGGAACATGTCTCCCTTGAACAGTCATGGCCTTACTCATCTTGCAGAAGATATTTCTGCTCAAGCTCCAGTGTAAGAAAGCCTAAGAGAACAACAACTGCAAGGCACCACTTTGAAGGTTGAATCTCTAAGACCAAAACATCCCCAGAATATCTGAAATTTGACAACAATTTGTTCAATAATTTCAAGTATGACTACACTTTAAAATCCTTAAATGGTCATAACTGAAAGTATATTTGAAAGTATATTATTCATAATAAGCAAAATTTATATGTTTATATGTTCATTGGATTTCACTATATAAAGATATAATTTTACATATGTACACACACACTCACACACACACACACACACACACACACACACACACACACACACACTGACCACTTTATTAGGAACATCATTCTAATACTGGATAGGACCCTGCTTTGCTCTCAAAGCAGCATTAATTCTTCATGGTATGGATTCAACAAGGTGCTGGAAACATTCCTTACAGCTTCTGGTCCATGTTGACAAGACTGCATCACGTAATTGTTGCACATTTGTCAGCTACATGTTCATGCTGTCAATCTGCCGTTGTGTCACATCCCATAGGTGCTCTACTGGATTCAGATCTGGTGACTGGGGAGGCCATTGAAGTGCTGAACTCATTTTCATGGTCATGGAACCAGTTTAAGATGACTTGTGCTTTGTGACATGGTGCATTATTATGCTGGAAGTAGCCTTTAGAAGATGGGTAAATGGTGGCCAATTTGTGGCATTCAAATGTTCGATTGGTATTAGGGGGACCAATGTGTGTCAAGAAAAAATTCCCCATATCATTATACCATCACCACCAGCCTGAACTGTTGACACAAAGCAGGTTGGGTTCCATGGCTTCATGCTGTTCACACCAAATTCTGACTCTACCATCTGTGTGTCGCAGTAGAAATCAAGATTCATCAGACCAGGTCACATTTTTTCAATCTTGAACTGTCCAGTTTTGGTTATTAATGCGCACACACGCACGCACACACACACACACACACACACACACACACACACACACACACACACACAAGCAACGTTCCTGGCATACAGGCATGTGTCATTTTGTAGGATAAATTTAATTATTTAAAAATATTTCACATTGCCACTAATCCAAAAAGCTACTTTTATTATTCTTTAGGGTTTAAGCTTTTCAAGTGTTCATGTGAGAAAAAAACTACTTGCTCACTACCGCCTGTATATTCACAATATGCTGACCATTATGTGTGGTGCATCAAGATTAAAAAACATTTCTGTTTTAGAATTGTAACAAATCTCCATGTTAAGCACAAACACCCCAAAAAATAAGAAAAATACTGATAGAGGCTTAATACTCACGAAAGTGACCATTCTGGTTATTTAAAGGTCTGAAAATGCAGATCAACTCCATATCAGCAAAAAAAAAAAAAAAAAAAAAAAAAAAAAAAATTTTTCA
>UFQX01000254.1:269001-287145 GCA_900497675.1 Arapaima gigas
AAAAAAAAAAAAAAAAAAAAAAAAAAAAAAAAAAGATTTTTCAGTTGTGGCAAATTCCCATACACCCTATACACCTCCCTATTCATAAACAACCTGCAACCTATAACTTCACCTTCATAAACTCAATGAACAAAAATGGCTCTGAACTAAATCAAGACCAAAATTAAATATAATAACAATGCACAACAGTTGATTCAAGCCGTTCATTCATATCCAAGGATGTGCTGGATAACTATTTATTAGTGCAACTGAAAAAGTAAAAAGAGACAGTGTGCCCCCCTTGTGATTTGCCCCCTCTTACTGCCTGTTTTCCTATTCCCTACCTCCCACCAATTCACAGTTTGCACCCATGTGCAGATGGAAGCATACTGTGGACACAATTTGACAAAGAAATATTAAGGTTGCAAATGGAAATACAATAATGCAATATAGGTGCAATGACAATATATAGGTTCAATTAATATTTAAATTATGCATGTATAATTCAGTTTTCCAGTTTGTTTTTGAATTTTTAATATAAGGTTGAAACATAGTCTGATACAGTAAAAACTAAGAGACAAAGGTCATTTGATCTTCATTTTCAAAGACTTGCCTAGGTATAGGTTGAAAAATAACAAAATGCAAACTCCAACTCAAGTTGAAGTAAATATGAATGTGAATGTGAATATGAAAAATAAAAGCAGTCCTCTCATTTGTAATAAACTTCATAAAGATAATTTCTTGTTTATATGAGAACAGATTTGCATCCATCCATCCATTCGTAGAAATCACTTGACGAATTTGGGATCACAGTGATCTGGTGCCAAGGCTCAGAAGTGCTGGACACAAGGCAAAATACACCCCAGATGGAACACCAGGCCATGACAGGGAAATCCACAGTTGCCAGACTTTGGACTTTAAGTGAAAATCAATGTAAACTCCCCAGCAACAGAGTTAGATTCAAAACTTGGTTCAGTCCACTTTTACAAGAGCTATGAGGTACCAACACTACCTCCATACCACTGTACTGCCGTTGTATTGGTGCTGAGTTTTTATTCTGGACACATTTACACACAGCAGTTAATCTACAGCAACCAATTCACATGAACACATGTCTTTGGACTGTGGGAGGAAACCAGCACAGGCCTCTTATAAACATTGAGAGAAAATGTAAACTTCACACAAACTCTGCTGGATTTGAACTGAAGCCTGAACAGCCCAGGTACTGTGATGCAGTAGAAAGACTAATATAATAAGAGAAAATAATAATAATAACAATATATCTCACATCTAATATCATTTATCGAATGTTATGTAGTACGGCATTGTTACTAAATTTGCCTGACTAGAATTCTCTAGAACAAAAAAGTTGCGTGAGCAAGGCAACGGTTTACAACTGAATATTTTTTATGCAAAAAAAATGTATTTCAAGGCTCTGGGGAGAAATATTCTTAGGGCCACATAGCAACAAACTGAACATGGAACAAAACCAAAAATTCAAAGGAGCATTAGGGAAAGGCTGTCCCCTGTGGCATTTGAGTTCTTTCAGACTCTCCACTGGCAACTTTAAACAGGCTTTCTACACCCATAGCAGCTTCCCTTGTTTAGAATTATTCCTGCTACATATTAAATAAATCCATGGAATAGATATTTCTAATTTCATTATTTTCATAGTCATCGTGTTCCCTGTGTACATTTTATATATTCAGATGACCAAACAATTCACATCAATTCATGTTTAATGTAATGGATCAGGTGGACCTTCCCCCACAAGGCTCAGGTTGGTTCAGTCCAAATCGCCCCTATTAAGTTGCTTATGATGACACCTGCACTGTTTTGTCCAAAGAATCAGGGAAGCTTCAGCTGGGTTTGTAGTCCCACCATTTTCTACTTCTCCAACCTGTCCGTTCACAAAACAGTAAGAGTGATATTTGCCATGTGCTTCAAAAAAGACTTTTTTTAATGGAATATTAACTCAGAGTTTTCACCCGCAGTCATAGCCTGAACATTGTGCTCTTTAATGATCATGACTCTGGATCACAGAGCATAAAGATTGGTGGGTCATTAGTCTTTAGCCAAGCAAATTGTTGAACAGATATAAATATAATCCAATGCTTTCAATTCCTTTGGAGTGTTGGGAAAAAACCGCTTCTATAAACCATACATATATTCATTGGATACTTATTTTTAAATTCTCACATTATTATGTTGTGCGTTGGCTGTTTATTGTTTTAGCAGCTGAATTAGTAATTGTGTGGCTGCATCTTCATTTCCCAGGGGTGTGCTGCTCTATTCTTGGCAAGATTAGATTAATGCAACTTGTTTGTCAGCCAGAATATGGCAGTTTGCTGAATGAGAAACAGAGAAGGGTCTGAAACACATATTTACCAAGCTTCCTTATGCTGTTTTTATCAGATAAGCGATAATAATGATTAAACGATAAGGCTCATGGTTGAGTCAAATGACTTGAACGTTGGCTTGGGCCTTTCAGTGTGTGTTGGGGGCAGTCAGTGTAACGTGTTCTGGGGAACAGCTGCTCGGGTTGGGCCAGTGTGCATTTTAAAAGGAGTACTGGAAGTCTTTGACCACCTTCTAAAAAGTTCTGAGCAGTCTACTGCTTTCCTCCAGATGCCGTCCCTCTATAGCCTTACTGGCCACATGTGCGGTTAAGATGCCCGACCCCCCGATGCCCCAAAAGAGGAGGCAGTTCACTGTGCCCTGGAATCTGAAAGAGTGGTGAGTAAAGGCCTGCCGGAGGCTGTTTCAGACAGAAACCTCAATTTTGATTTGAGGAGGACTGTAAAATCTATTAGATACTTGACTTTTCAGGATTAAATTCTCCTGTAGGGAACAACTTGCTTGTGTTTAGGGGGCTTTTGAGTATGAGGGCTGCTTCAGGTACCCGTGTTGAGCTTAAATGTGCTTTAAGACTATTTGTCCAAGCACTTGTATTTTTGGTCACAGCCTGCAACTACCCTCATCTTTTTTTTTTTTGGAAACTGTTTCTGCATTTAACAAAAGGCTCTTTTTTTTGTCCTAGTGCTGGTATTGCTTTATGTGGAACAGAATGTTGTTTCCACCTCCCTTTACCCAAGATGGCCATTTAGAGTTGTGCTCTTAGCTGTGTTTCAATCTTATTTTCATGACTCAGTCATTACGTACATGTTTATTTGTATAATGGCCTGGATGTTACGCAGTTTAACTCTGACTCTGGTATATGATCAGGATTGACCAGTTAGATGCCTAACTGGTTTTTTGGTATAAGAGCAGTGACTGGAAAAATGGTCAGATGAATTCAAAGAAATGGATGGGTTTGAAAGGGGAAGAGACACCTTGGTCACAAGTATGACTCTGAGTATGTAATGAGTCATGGAAAGGAACGACCTGTTCTCTTCACTTTCCTTTTCTCTACTGCTTCCACCTGGAGGATGGCTGACAGTCAGATTCACAGTATAGCTCTATTATTGTAATACAACAACACAGGGCCCCTGTAAATCAGAGCTACTGTTTGAGTTGCCCATCCATTTGGCTCTGTGTAACAAAATGAGGTTTGCAAAGAGCTTTGTTCATATAATTGATCATCTCTCCTAGTGAGTCATCTTTTTGTGCAGTTTAGGCCATGTGCCACTACAGGTTACTGCTTCTGCATTCAGGTTTGAAAGTGATAGAAAAGGGGGAAAATCTGGAGGGGCTCAAATATTCTCGCTGCATGTAATCTTTTAAACACCCTTTAGTTTTCTCTCTGTTTTGGGGGAAAAATACACTGTTTTGTATTCCAGGGACAAATGCAGTCCAGGGACTAGCATTAATTTGACAGAAAAGAAGCAAGAAGTGAGTCTCAGCAAATTCCCTCCCAGTTCTCATCACCTTTTAAATTTCCCTTTCATCAGCTTTTCTTCATAAGAGCTTAATGCAAGGATGTAATTGGAGTTGTAGGTGGTGGGATGATTTACATTCTTGTCTGATGGAAAGTTGTCATGAAAGCATGTTTTTATTAAAAATACATAGTGGCTTTTATGACTCTGTCCCCTTTAATAGTAATCCCTAGCAAGCACCTGACCAGTCAAGTGTATAGGAAAATGACCTTTAGCTGAGCTGTATTTATCCTCCCTCCTCAGTCACAATCTGCCTTGAAGGAACTGCCTAATGAAGAAGTTCTCTGTAACCTTGTGCACCATGTTGGATGAAGGTGGAGGCATAAACTCCCAGATGCATGGAGCTGAACCTGTGGCACATGCAACCAGACCCCACCCACAGTTATCTCACTTTCTGGTTTATTTATTTGGCAGATGCACCTATGCTGATATCCCTAGACTGCAAACAGACCTGGAAAACGTACAAAGACCCATGACAGTTTGCTGCTGGCTATTTTTGGAATCAAAATAACATTTTTAGTCCCAGGATCAAGATCTGTTTTCTGCATGTCCAAGGAAAAGTGGTTAGAACTCATCCAGGCCTTTATTTTAAGACAGAGGGACAGATGCAGACAAATACCTCTGAAGGCTTGATGGATGGGTAGAGCTTTGTATCATCTCATCAGGAGTAGAAATTAATGTTGTTTTTCCATATAATGTATAGCAGTAGCCTGTATTACAAGAGCAACGGCCCCAGGACAGAGCAATGGGGTACACCATATTGGACAGGAGATACGCAAAATCAGAGGAGCTGTGACTGACAGGCGGAAGCGCTAGGAAAGCTCCAAAGCAATATAAACAGCGTGGGAAATGATCACTGTTGTCCATACAGTGGAACAAAGAGAACCACCATTCATCATCACGTTCATTCATTCACCCCATTTGCTTTCATATTGCACATTTTAAGCTGGGTGTTTGTCACTTGCAATATTAACAGTACGGGTCTGCGCTCACTTATAGGTGTAATTTACCGTGACGGCTGTACGGTGACAACTGGCTAACAGCCGTTTCTGTTAAGGGAAAATAACTGTTGATGCGCTTTGTTGGCTGCAAGTTCTCCATTGTCGTTTGGTGGACAAAAAAAATTGACTGTAGGTTTAACATTTTCCTTGCAAACCCTACCTCAGTAAAAGTGGCAGTCCAAAGAGAGTTGAGGGAGCTGAGACACAAACCAGTAGTATTTTCTTGTCTCACTCCTTGTACCCAAACTGAAAGGTATATTAACCGGTACTGACTGAATTTCTGATGTAGCGGCAGCTATTCTGACACAACTGCTGATAAATTTCCAGATTCCAATGTTGGTTCACAAAGAGCACACGATCTCTTTTGCAAAGTTACTTTCTTTGAAAGTAAAATAATATTTGCGCCAATTTTCATGGAAGATGGCTCTTTGCTCCCAGTAGCAGCTGGCAGAATGGGGGGAAATGCTAATGGCTTTTTAGCAATTTTTGTGGGATTGTGGGACCTTTCACTTATGGAGCAGCATCCTGCGTCTCCGTTTTCACATTCCAGTGGCTGGGGACTGACTGTGTAGCTATACTGAGCTGGCTCCACAGCAGATTATGTGCATCTCCTTTGCAGCACATGCAAAAAAAGACCCATTTGTAATTCTTGTGTTTAGTGAGGCTTATTCATGCGGCTCCTTCCATTAGGAATAGTCAAGGTATGAATTTTTTCCATGACAAATCAAGCTGAGCTGATAGATGGCAGAACGTTGCACCTAAACAGAATGCGAGAACAAAACCTAATGTGTATAAACAGGGATCTCAGAATTGAGTGTTTTTTTTTTTTTTTTTTTACTTGGTTGCTTCTGTAAAACAGTTGGCTTCTGGATTGAGTTTTGTTCTGTGGTTGAAGAGTAAGTCTGTAGTTTTTGCTGCTTCAAAGGCAAATGGGCCTCCATTCTTAATGGCTCAAATGGTTTGTTTTTGTGGCTGGTTTAAGTTTACATGTTTCAAGGCAGACAGCAAGTCTTATTGCTTTGTTTTTCTCATTAAGAAGCAAGAGTTGAACAGTGGAAGCCAAGAACCTCCGACGTAATGCCGCTCCCTGTTGTCCCTCCTGCGATTATGGTTGTGATAACGGTTAACTGGATACTGGGGGGATATCGTAATGACAGCTTTTGATATTGCAAAATCAGGCTGCAAACTGATCACTGAATGATGTGTAAAGGCGTCTATGGCTCCAGGTGTGTATGCTGTCCAGCTACCTACCATGATCCTAGAATACCTTCATTCAGTATATTCATTCTCACATTGACTTTTTGGACTCAGGTGGACATTAACAAAAGCCCAGCTTCCCTGATCAGGATATCTCCCTTCATAGTGGTATCCTTTATGTTGTGCTCCTGTTTATTTCCACAGCGGCAGCATGTGAAGTTGTAAGATCCCATACGTGGCAAACCAGAGGAGGGATATTTCACTTAGAGTTCTCCATGGTAAAAGCAAGGAAGGTCACTTAAAGACCCCTGGCATCACTGGGAGAAATGGAGCTTCATCGACACTTGTGACACCCTTCAAGCGCTCTGGTGTTTACCTTTGTTTCCATGTTGCTCTCCCTCGGTGTGGCGTTTCCAGTCAGGGGTCACTCCATGAACACATACTTGTAGCAGTTTAACCAGTTATTGGATCTCCTCTGAAAGTGCTGAGAAACACCAACACACTTCCTTCAGAGTGAGTACAGAGTTGCCAGCTTTTTTTTACTCTGCAGACAGCCTGTTTTGGTGTAGTATGCGACTTTCCTGGACAGTTGTTTGTCGAATTGAAATCACAGCTCCTTGTTGACCATAGTACTCCTTCCCTCACCCCCCATTGCATCATTAACTTTAACACTGTTGGTTTGTAAATAGTCTGAAATCTTTTCCCACTGTAAACAGTTGGAGTGCTGTATTTTTCCTGGCTGAGAAAAAACGTTTCTGAAATCTAATCATGGAATAGAGGCTGCTTTTCTACTTGCAAAGAACTAAATGCTGCTGCTGTTTAACAGGATAAAATGTCATTTACCTGCTTTTAACCAAGTAGTCTTAATGTGGGTTTCAGCAGCGCAGGCCCTTAACACATCATCCTGTAGCCCCTTTTGCCTTTAAATAGTCCAGTGCTTGCAGCGATCTTCAGTACACATTTGGAAGTTATACGATTAGAATTTGCCTTGACATAGGATTGATTCTGCAGACTGCTCAGAGCTGGGGGTTATCTGATAGTCAGCAACAGACCTGCCACTTCGTATTTTATTCATCGCCAACTTAAAATGGAAATAGACAGTCTTCGGCGTTCCGGAAGACCCAGAGGTCAGTCAAAGTACGCGGTCCTCGGAGGTGCACAGGTCCAATAAATCAGGTGATGGCACCTGAACTGGGCCCACAGTATGGGCAACATCACTAAGATGCCCTGTGTGTACAACCTCTCCTCAGGTCGGGTGTCAATAGGCTGCCCCCCTGTTTGAAGTTATCCTGAGGCTTGGCATAACAGAGCTTGGAAAGCAGGTGTCTTTGCTCTCAGCGATGTAGCTCATCCAGACTACTGGCACATTTTAACCACGTGGTCAAAGTGACACACCGCTTCCACCTTCCATCATCATCCACCAGAAGATGACTATTAACATGAGCACCTTACTAAAGTCTCCTTAGTTGAGTAATACTCTGCTCGCTTATCTTTGGTGAGGAAGCCCACGGGACACAAAATTGACAGTGTAACATTGGGTTTCTGAGATTGTATTGTGAGATTGCTGGATTCTTTCCGCCCCCTCGCTGTGCATAGTTGCTACCTACCATCTTCTGTGGGGCCCACAGGAGAGCAGGTGGAAGCAGGCAGATAGCTCTCTCCTCTGAGCACTTTGCTGTCCATTGCTGAAGCCTGTANCCCACACGAAGGCCCCACAGGAGAGCAGGTGGAAGCAGGCAGATAGCTCTCTCCTCTGAGCACTTTGCTGTCCATTGCTGAAGCCTGTAGATTGAAATGAAGCAGGCAGCTTGCATCGCAGGTGGTGTAGTGTCCCATTGCAACTCATTTTGGTTTTCTATAGCAGTGTTGGTTTCATTTGTGGCTTGTTTATGCATTTAAGACTTCACTTATGGCTTTGGAGTTTCTCAAGGTCATGTGCTCAGGCTCATGTTAAATATACATTTACACTCACTCTTTACTTATTTCACTTCCCTCCAAAGTGATTTACCTGTTTATATAGCTGGGTAATTTTTACTGGATGCGTTCAGGGTAAGTACCTTGCCCATGGGCACTACAGCAAGAGGTGATAATTAAATCTGCGGCAACCAAGTCAAGAGGCAGCTGTGTCCACTACACTATCACCAGTCACATAGTTTGATAGCTGAATGGTAGTTTTTGGTAACTCTTGAGCAACGAATTATATCCTTACGTTTGTATCTGAATCAGGACGACTAACTGATATTAAAGGTATCTGTTGTTGTAATAAGGGTTTAGTATGTTTTAAATAGCGGAGTAGGGCTACGGTTGAACTTGATTTCACATCAAGCTTTCCTCACCAAGTGCCACACTGCTGTCTGCAGTTATTTTCAAATTCAGTGCTCATTTCTTATTTTTAATATTGAACATCTCATGACTTAAACATCACCAGTCCCTAGTGCAGTGCAACGAGGCTCTGATCTTTGCTGCGTTTTTCTTCTCCAAGATGAAGGATCAGTGACCGGGCTTGTGGCGCCTTGCCAGATGTCTGAGAAATGAGCATTGAAGATGTCTGTGATGAGGTGGGAATCGCCTTTTTGTGGCCTTAACAAGTTTGGTGTAGCTGGTCACGAAAAGGCAGTCTCTCTTCCAGCCATGACCTTCACACTTATAAATCACGACGAACAGCAGTGATGTGAGTAAACTGGCACAGCTGTGTTTTGTGTGCTTAGCTGCCGTTTCTCCCTGAGAAAACCGTTGTTGGACTGCAGTGAGCAGCATGGCTCTTAATAGCCAGTATAGAGTAGTAATCATTTTCTGCTGCTTCAAAGAGACATCTGCAGTGCAGTCAGACTCGTTCTCTTTAGCTGTTGCCGTGTTTTGCATCTCACATGTTTATGTACGTCTGTTACAGAAACCACGTGCATGTTGGGATGTCGTCTAGAAGGCTTAAGCGAGGCATGAAATTTTGGTTAGTTCTGCCCTCTTGTGGTCAGTTTGATTTGTTCTGCACACTCAGAGGTCAGACCAACATCCATGCAGGCCAAATCAGAGCTTCTCCCTCTCCAAGCACAGCTGTGCAGCGTGTAGAACCCTGGCATCATGCACTGCAGCACCAACCAGAGATAAATATGACAGGAGTAAAAGTAAAGATAGATGTCTGCCTTCTGCAGCTAGCAGTACAAATTTGTAATGCCACAGAGAAGGTCTTAGGAAGGTAGTTACTAGTCCCACCCCCAAAAAAGGACATAAACACAGGTTTCATGTGTGTTTATTTATTGAAACACCCAACTACCATACTGTGTGAACAAAAAATGTCTTGGCGGATTTGCATACTCAATCTTCTTTTGCTTTCATTGGTCTGTACAAATGTGTCCTTTTGCTTTTTGTAATTGAAAAATACACTAATAAATTACACATCTAATAAATAGCACATACATCCTTCAACAGCAGTAAAGGCAAAAGTGGAGTTGCAGTTAAAACACACATTTACAAAAGAAAAAATGTAGAAATGAACGACAAACTAGAAAAGAGCTCTGTACAAAAAGTATATTTGTCTACAAAACAGATTTTGTTGGCATTATCTTACAGCTGTGCGTTCTACACTATTTACAAGTTTTATCTTGACTAAATGGGATGTATTGGCATCAGCTTTAGATGATGCACAATGTGTTGCAAGGTGTAAAGATGTTTAGTAATTAAATGGACAATTTAAATACAAAAGGAAGAGTCTTGTCTTTCATAACTTGTCAGAAGTTTGACTCAATTTTAACTAAGGTGATGTGTTCACTTGCAAAAATAAACCAGGAATATCTGAACCTTTGGTGCTACAAACCGGAGCTTGATGGTGTTTCAGGTTACAGTATATTTCAGCCTCTGAGAAATCTATCCTAAAGTGTATAAATGTAGTATCTGAAGTCCTTTTAGATGTTGTAAAACATCAAGTTCTTTACTGACGGTTTGTAGACCAGTGAGCAGCACAACTAATGGGTCTAAGAAAATGTGCAGCTCCTGTCTTGCTGAACAACCTGAGATCAGTACTGTTAGTGGGCAGAGGGAATGTTTGTCCACATCTGAGAGCACTTTGTGACATTGAGAACAGTTTGGAGAGGCTGGGACGCATGTGTGCTTGGTCCATCCTCGGCCCCCCTCTTTACATTCACGTGCAACATTTCCATAATTTTGCTGGTGTCTGGGGTTCTGCTGGTGACTGTCAGTTGCATCATCAGAGTACAAGGTTACATGGTGTTATATTATATAGTAATGAGTACATACACATTCAGTCTGGCCTGTGCTGTCCCTGGCTGTTTCATGACCAAGTATAACGTTAAAGGTGCAAAACTTCAACCACTAAGGCAAAAGTCCTTGTTTTGCCCTGAAACGGAGGCTAACAAGCATCACTTCAGCCTTCTCTTTTTTTTTTTTTAAATTAAAGTCTATTGCAATATTTTCTACTGTGCAACTGGACACCACAATGGAAAACCAACTAACACGAAGTTCCTTAAACTTAAGTCGTGTTTTATAAAACCACTGTATATGGTAAAACCGTCTCATTAAGTAGAATGGTGGTCCCAAGACCCCTCAGTATACATAAGATTCCATGCTAAAACAGTGATGCACTATTACAGACGTCTTCAGTGCAAATCTCTCCTCAACACTGCAACACATTTCATGAGTATGTTATATAAACAAGTAAATGTTTAAAGAATTAAAATTCATACAACTAAATGTCAAACAGTAAAAAGTACATAGCTTGAAAAGAGCAAATGCAAAGCCTTGAGGATTAAGAGTTGTAATAAATAGTATTACTAATAAATATATGTCTTCAGTTCTATTGGGAAGAACAAAAACTTTAGGCCTCTGAAAAGCTATTAGGAATCAACCCTGCTGGACATCAAAATGTGGGAAACTGATAAGTGATCAGAAAACTGTTTAGCAGAGAAATCCTGCAGCTGTTGCTAAGTGTGGAAGCTGCTGCTTTCAGCAAACAGCGATGCTCAGCAAGCCAATGGCCTCACCATACAGTAATGGCCATCTTGGACTGAGAAATATAAACCATAACTATCATACTGTCAACTGTTTACTTTTTATAGATATTAAAAATGTGTGTATATTTATACACTGTTTTACATAGGATACATATATACACATGAACCTATATGGCAAGAAGTCTGAACATAAACCAAGTAAAACAGATACTTTGGGCACTAAAAGTAAGTGAAGCTGGAGAAAGATGTAGACCACAATCTTCCCTCAAACGGCAAAAATAAAGACTAAATACTCCCTAAATTCACCTTGCACCCTGGTCCCAATCATGTTTTCCTTCCCCCACAGCAAAGAGGGAAATGCATCTTAAAAAGGTTGATTCCTCCTTTTCTAAATAACAGAAATGAGCTGTGACCAGTGTTGTCAGTCTGTCAGTAGTTCTGAGCCAGGATTTGCTCCTTCAGGCTGCAGGGGGCAGCGTGGCATGTGGAGAATGACTCAGAGCTGGGAATCAGCACCCAGGCTGTTGAGCTCTTCTGGGGAGTTTTTCTCAACCCCGGAGGCAGCAGTCTGACGGAAGCCCGCTGCAATCTCGTCGAATGTCCGGCCCTTTGTCTCAGGCACCTTGAAGTAGGTGAAGATGAAGAAGCCAAGCAGCAGGAGTGTGAAGATGATGAAGACATATGAGCCACAGAGTTTCTGAGGAAGAAAGAGGATGATGAGTACAAGATTAAGCCAACACAAATTAGTTAAGCAATTTATACAGCTGATTTCATTGAAATTCATGGATTTTAGTATAGCTGCTCCTGAGAAGCTATAAGGGACCAGCACCACCTGCTGCAGTGTAGCCATGTTCCATAGACCTGTTGCTGGTCATTTAAAACAGAACTAACTTCTGTATTAACTAAAGATTTGGCACCCAGCCAGTGGAGATGCCTCCAACCATACACCAAAGATCAGCTCTCAAATCCTTGTTAAGTTTGGATCATCCAGTTGATGCCTGAGGTTCTCACCTCAACATAAGGGAAGCACATTCCCACAATGAAGTTGGCTGTCCAGTTAGAGAAACCGGCTACAGCAATGGCTGCAGGCCTGGGGCCCTGGCTGAACAGCTCTGCCACAATGAACCAAGGGATGGGGCCTGGGCCGATCTCAAAGAAGGCCACAAAGGCAAAGACGGCCACAATGCTGATGTATGACATCCACGCCAGTTTGTCCTGTAAAGGAGAAAAAAAAAAAAAATTTTAGAATTATATAGAAGAAAAAAAAAAAAAAAAAACTTCTACAAACAAGCCTCTAGTTTTTTTTTTTTTTTTTTTTATATAAACTAAACCAAATCAGCCCATACCAGCAGTGCCAGCGCAATGGTCATCAGGACAGCAGAGCCAGCCATCCCAAGAAGCCCCAGGAGATGCAGGGATCGTCGCCCAGCACGCTCAACCACAAAGAGCTGCAAGAGAGGGAGTGAGGTTACCTCTATGGGCAATCTGACAGGCCCTCATGGAAACACACTTGTGAAATTGTTCAGTTTCATAACCTATTTTGAGTCAGTTAATGAGTTAATCCCAGAAAGGACAAGTATAGGACCATTCAATCCAAGCCCAGCTGGAGCACTGAAGTCAGTTAAAAACTTCCAGGAATTCACATTAACCACTTCCTTCGTGTGACTTACCGAAACCACAGTGAAAGCAGTGTTGACCGCCCCGGCACCGATAGTTGCATACACTGGCTGTTCAACCCCAGCCTTGGAGAAGATGTCCGTAGAGTAGTAGAACACCTGAAAGATGGCCAAGAAAGATTAGGAATCAACTTCAGCAAGAATGTCAGATGCACCTAAATGAGTATTCACTGTGTAAGTGTATGCAAACATTTTTTTGTTAACCTGGAACACAGACTGAAATATCCCTCAAAAAGAGTAAACAAGATGCATGACTTGAAGAAAAGTCAAACCCAAAATTAACATTTGGAGACCTGTTGTGAATCAGTTCCCGTATTTGAGGAAGTGCTTTATAAGTTGTGTACATGTACATTTTTGAACTGAGAGAACCAAGGCAACACTCACAGCATTGATGCCTGACAGCTGCTGGGACAACTGGAGCACAACAGCAATCAGGAGAGGCTGGCGGTACAGTGGCGAGCGGAAGAGCTCCGCAATAGTCACTTTGTTCTCCTGCATCATCTGCCGGCTCTCCTCCTTCATCTCTTGCAAGTCTGCACTCACGTCTGTGACTCCACGCAGCTTCTTCAGCACTGGGGGAGGCATGGGGGTATGGGTCATTGGTCAGGGTATGATTTTCTTAGGACTGAAAGACCTTTATGTGTTTAACACCATTACATAAGAACATCTGTGGCTGTAAGCACTTCTGGTTTAAGGTCAAAACTCACCACTCTTGGCCTTGTTCTCCTCATTGCAGTTGATGAGCAGGTACCGGGGGCTCTCGGGACACAGTGGCAGAAGGATGCACTGCACCACTGCTGGGATGAACGTGAGGCCCAGCAGCAGTGGCCACAATGCGGCATTTCCCATGATGCTATCAATACCAAACACCTGAAAGGAACAGACATGTTAGAAGTTTCACAGCAGGGTACCAGAAGTACAAGAACCACACTGTAGGGGGAATCTTGAGGCACCCAGGTGCTTTTCCTGAGTCTGTGTTAAGACTGTATAAATGAATATTAGGAAGAGTAAAGTCCAAACGTTAGACCTGGACAGATAGTTGACTTGAGTCAAATGAAGCTTATGAAGAAGAGAATTATGGGAGGATTCATGTAATAAATTCTGCCCTTACCTGTGCCAGAAGAATGCCAATCACAACACCAAGCTGGTGGAGGGTTCCCAGGGCCCCACGGAGTGCAGTAGGTGAGATCTCGCCCACGTACATGGGCACAAAGCCAGTGGACAGACCAGAGTAGAGCCCCACCACAAAGCGGCCAATAATCAGCATCTCCCACGAGCCTCCTATCTTGGAAAAGCCCATGAGAGCAGCAGCAATGAAGGCCAAGACGTTGGCCAGCATCATGGAGTTCCTCCTAAACAGGGATAGAGGAAGCGAGGCATTAGCTGAGGTTTATCTGCAAACATCTCATACAGGCACACCAGGACTAAACCTGAGAACAAAGTGTAGACTCAAAGTTGATGGCTCACTGTACCTGCCAAAGCGATTGACAAAGAGGCCCACTGAAAAAGAGCCAAAAATGCCCCCAATGGAGAAGATGGCGACTGAGATGGCCCACAGTGTGGTGAGTTGGGTTTCTGAGATGGGACTGCTGTAGCGATCGAACCAGGTCTCATTGTAGAATGCCTGAATAATCTAAAGTAGACAGAAAGACCATGACTCAGCAAACAGATTTCACATACAAGTTATAGTACAAGTTCCTGCCACACAGAGCCTTTAAGACCAAGTCTGGCCTGCAGGGGGAAGCACAAAACCTGGTTTGACATGCTTTTAGCTGTTCAGGAAGTGTAAAGTTACTGCACCCCCACCTTGTGACTTAATGTTGACAAACATGCAGTAGAATCACTTGACTGGCCGCTCCCTGCGGAATGTGTCCTCATTGTACTTCCCCAAGGTCATGCGTTTTCCCGCCCCCTTGACACTCCCTTTGTGTAGCAATGTTGGTATTCAGTTTAACACCTTCTTCCCCCTTCTCAAGTTCGTTCCCCCTCATCCATTGTTAAACATCTCTCCTCGTACAACGCTACAAAACGGATCACCAAGCAAATCATGTCAAATTCTCGATTTTTAGGTCCAAGACAACTGGATATAGTGCTGCTTGACCTGCAGGATATTTATACAGTGCAAATTTAAAGCTCTGTGTATCCTTCAGCAAATTTTAGATCATGCGAGATGGAGCACATAATGGAAATCTGTTGAATGTGTAAGCTGTGGCTGCACAAACTGCGAAAGAGCTATGTGTAAACAATCTAATCACTTGTTTTAAAGCCTAATACTGATCATATAAATTTTTCCAAGAAAATGGGGAACCATGAATTCTGGAAACTTCTCTTTTTCAATAAGAGGGGACAATGAAGTACCTGAGGAACTTCTTAATCTCCAGTTGGGATAGAATGAGTAGTATCCCAATTACCTAAAAAGGAATGCTGTTTTAATCAGTTTTTTTCCACCTTGTTCACTTCCTTCTGGGTGTGTAGTTCATCTAATCACACCTTCACATGGCAATAGTCAGGCCACAGGTCAGTGTGAACCTACAATGTGGTTTGGGGAGGTTTAAAATGGACTTAAAAGCCTCAAGGCAGCTTTCGTCTACTGCGGCTTCCTGAACTTAGTGTGGAAAAAAAAAAAAAAAAAAAAAAAAAAACGATGGACAAAAGCAGATACTGGTGCAAAACATGGACTACAAAGGCATTTTTAGAACCAGTCCCTGCTTTAAGCATCTGTATCATGTACTGACTTTTTATATCTAGATTAAAAAGAGGACTCTAGCTCAGACACCAAGAAGCCCACTAGTACAGAATATGGACTTGCAACTTAGTTTGGCAGTTCCAGCCCCACAAAACTGCTCTAATAGGCTTGTGCAAGATGCCCAGGTCATTCCGCTGGACTTAAAACCACTCACGTGGAACCCCTGATAATCTTGTCACTTCCCTGGCCTCTCAAGTGATGTCAAATGCACTTCAGCTGGCCTTCATACATTTGAAATGGTTTTTGAGCACATGGACACTTGGAAAAGAGCCACAGTTATAATTAGGCTGTGCTCTGTAGTTTGGAGCATCTTGCCTGACCCAAGTAGTGCTGGCCAGACGATGGAAATGTCTACAGAGCAAATATATCCCCGCCACCCATTCCTGCAACACGACGTCCAATGCTACCTTACCTTTTGAGGTGCATTGATGACCCCAGTGTTGTATCCAAATTGCAATGAGCCAATCACAGCAGTGCCCACCGCCAGCATCAGCTGCAATGTCACGTGCTGCAAAATAAGAGCAGGTAATTAGAAATAAGTTTCCATTTTACAGTGCAAATAAACTGAAATTTTGCATATATGAACAACCTCAAACAGATCAGCGATTTAATTCAGAACTGTCAGTATCTGAACATATGCAGGTGTTTAACACCACCTTCAGTGTGGAACCTTCCTGACAAAACTTTGATAAGCTTCCAATAATTTCCCCATTAATCATTGTGAACTAAGTGTAAATGGTAAATGTACTATTAATGCAATATGAATGTCACAGACATAACACAGGGGAAAGCCCATTAACCAGCCCCCACTGGAACAGAGACAACAGCTAGCTCAAGTCAAACTACATCCCCAACAGTCAGAAGATCAAGGGAGTTTCTCAGGGCTTGATCCTGTCCCAGTGAAGGGATCCTGACAGGGATGGTGGCTGAGGCTACTATGCTACCTTTGCCAGAAATCCTCCTCACAGCTTTAGTTTAGCAGTATCCATAACAAGGATGAGGAGCAGGGGAATCTGGACTTTCCAGTGAGCAGTACTGGAGTAAAAAGGGAGCTCATCTGTCTTTTGGGCCCCAACCCTTGATCTGAATGACAGACCATGAGGTGCAAAGGGAGAAGCTCCTTAAGGTTGCTCTCTTACAGCACCTGAGCCAAGACCAGCACTATCTACATCTCTTGGACTTAATCCCCAGTCTCCTCAAAGATGTTGAAGGGGCTTGGCTTTGACGTTAAGTGACTGATGCTAAAACAAGCTATATTTTAATGCTATATAGCTGGCATGGTGAAAGAGGTCTTTGCAGTTCTGTAGTTGTTACACGTGGTCGGTTGTGGTTGGTTGCGGTAATTCCAGAAAATGACAGTGTCAGGCTCTTCTAGGCCAAAGCATCCAAATATAGCTAAGAAAGTATCCAGTTTCTCTTAAACAGCCAGATTCTTATGTAAAACAGTTGGCCCTAACGTGCATGAGAACTCGGAGCATGTGGAAAACGTTACTACTTCAAGGACTGTACCGAGTCTAATCCAACTCTTGCACAAAAGGGAGGGAAGAAGTGCACCTAGTGTCAAAACATACTGACTCTTTTGCTATGGTCTATTTTGATTAAGCTTTTCGTTCACCACGTTGCTGTTATATTGTGTGCGGAGGCTAGCCTTGCCTCAAAGATAGTTTAATCAATTGTGTCACCACTGCAGAAAAGTCTAGACCTTTGTTGGCCAACTGGTTGACTCCTCATTGTGACCTCATTGAACCTCTGTGTGTGGCATGGAAAGTGGGGGTGTGGGCAGGGCCATATTGAGCTGTGTATTTAGACTGGGGAGGGGAGGGTCAGGATTGAAGATGGATGTGGGTAGGGAACTGGGGGGAGGTGAACATGTGCAGGGCTGTGCTCACAGGTCACTGCTAGTGCAGAATTGTGTGCGGGGGATGGTTTTAGAATCCCTTTATTCTGTAAATTAGCACAAGTGTGGACCCCCAACCAGCCTGCAAAGATGGCCAACTGAAAAGGTCACAATAGAAAATGCCTCAGGAAACATTACTGGTGCTTTAAGAGCAAACACACCCAACACCAGCAACTGTCTCATTTCCTGTTGATTTAAAGGAATCCAATGGGAATGAACACAGTGAAGTGTTAAGCAGCAATTTCCACCAGGGCCCGACCATCCTGCACGTCCTGTTCGGGATCTAGTGCGCCACTTATAGTTGGGGGAGGGGGGAGTGAGAGGAGCAGGATGTATGTGAAGATAGTCCAAGTGAGTGCCTCTTGCAGGCCAATGAGAGCGCGCACACACATGGGGTCACTGGGTCCATGGCTGTGTTTAACAAAACTGAGAACAGAATGCATATGGTGCATGCTCTGGGATTTAAAAGGCCCATGGGCAATGTTCTTAAAGGAACCCTGCAGACAGTGTGCTCCAGTATTTGTTCCAACAGCTTGAGAACTCCTGATGTATGCCGAACACATGTCAAATGATACTTGACAACCAGTTATATTTTTTGAGGAAAGTTACATTATATAGTCATTCCAGTAATGTACCAATAAAGTAGTTACCATCTTTAGAACCCATCCACCCTCACACTTGTACGTCAACATACATCCCTGTTTGACAATGGTGTACAAAACAACCTTTATATGCCTTTACAACTTGTTACAGTAAGTTCAGCTGCAGTGACACACAAGCAGGGCCTGGAGTGGGGGGGGGGGGGGGAA